>WMED01004173.1:0-21079 GCA_019650415.1 Pipa parva
GTTTTATTTTATTATCATAAGACTTTCCACAACTGTCCCTTCATATTTCACCTTAGCATTCTGTGTCTATTCCAATCCCATTGATATGTAGCTAATTATGCATGAAATTCAAAATGACACCCAGATACATAGGATAATATTATGCTGTTATTTCCAGAAAGACATTAAAATTTGCATCCAGAATATGAATAGCTGCTTCAAAAATATGCCTTTTTGTATTTAGTTGTGATGATTTTAATTAGCAAAGTTTATGCCTAGCATGTGTCATTGTCATAGGAATATCAAGCATGCAACTTAGCCAGGCTAAGAAAGTTGGTAATTAAAAAGTCATTTATATGCTATTTTTAGCATGGGAAAAAAAAATTGAGTGAATTACAAAATATCAGAACAGGATTCTGTGTAGGTCATCTAGAACAGAAATATAAAAAGTATTGTCTAGTAGCTACACTTATAGCACTCGTTTTCATATGACTTTGCTTCCCTCTAGTGGAGAAAAACATAAAATAAAAGGATCTGCCAAAAAGATTCTTCCATAGCTCTTCAAATGTTTAGAAATAACTGGAGGAATTCGCAGATATATGTAAATGAGATACTGTAAATTTGTATTCAACGTTATTTACAGAACCTGGGTAAATACAACAACCTGAGAAACAACTGTATTTTGGCATATAAAATAGGTAAGTGCTGCAGTACAACAGTAAGTACAATGCATTTTGTTTTCCTCTGCAGCAGTTTCTTTATGTAACTGTGTTGTAAGATACTAAAATTGAACAATCAACTCTGTCTCTCTCTCAATCCCTGTTTCTCTCTCTCTCTCTCTCCCTCTCTCTGTTTGTCTGTCTCTGTCTCTTTCTGTTTGTCTGTCTCTCTCTGTTTGTCTCTCTCTCTCTGTTTGTCTGTCTCTCTCTGTCTTTCACTCTGTCTGTCTGTCTGTCTCTCTCTCTCTGTCTCTCTCTATCTGTCCATCTCTCTGTATGTCTCTCTCGCTGTGTTTGTCTGTCTGTCTCTGTCTTCCTCTCTCTCTCTGTCTGTTTCTCTCTCTGTCTGTCTCTTTCTCTCTGTCTCTCTATCTGTTTCTCTCTCTGTCTGTCTGTCTGTTCCTCTCTCTGTCTTTCTCTCTCTCTCTGTATCTCTGTCTCTGACTGTCTCTGTCTGTCTCTCTCTGTCTGTCTCTTTCTCTGTTTCTCTCTGTCTGTGTCTCTCTCTCTGTCTCTCTCTGTCTGTGTCTTTCTTTCTGTCTCTCTCCCTTTCTGTCTCTCTCTGTCTCTCCCTTTCTGTCTCTGTCTCTCTCTGTCTCTCTCTGTCTGTGTCTCTCTCTCTGAGGCTTATTCATAAAAGGCCAAATAGTTGTGTAAAGGTGTGAATTTACATTCATTCACTTCCCAATATTTGGGTATCCGGCCAGCTCTGAAGACTGCTTAGACAGTTACAGACATATGGAGCACTTTGCATCACTTTTGTGGTGTAGCCAGTTAATTTGCTTATTCATCAAGCATCGAAGCCTGAGTATTGAGAAATATTTGCATATGGAGGATACTACCATACTTGTGTTCAAACATGCATTGTAAATAGATCTATCACAATAAAAATATATCAGGGAAAGTTACACCAGACGTGATGTGGTCCTGATATACTGTACAATCTGGTCAATTTAAAGTAACGACCAAGTATATTTTCCCATACCTCACAAGCTACAAGGGGGGCATGGAAGTCACATTTTTAGTGATGTCACATTTTACCACCTTACTCCTGAGTGGCTGTACATCTCTAAAGTCATTTAAATATTTAAAACGATGTCACAGTACACCAAACACTGATTGGCTGTATGCCGGTGATGTCTTTGTCACAGGCCAGCCATCAGGTATAGGGGGGGGCGGGGATAAGGAGGGGACAAGGACTCAGGACTGCTGGCAGGAGAGCTAGGACCACTGAGCAGGAGCCAAAAATCTTAACTGTCCCATGAAGTTCCTAGTCCTCTCCTTTCCTCTCAAGGCAATCTTCTTTCTGTGTCACTCACTAGTACTGCCTTTTCTATCCTAAATGTATCCTAAATGTCCATCTCTCCCTGCCCCAAATCCCTATATGGGGATATCTCCATGGCCAATGATCTCTTTACTAATCTTTATGGCCCTATGGCCAATGATCTCTTTACTAATCTTTATGGCCCTATGGCCAATGATCTCTTTACTAACAAATATAAATAACATTAATCTATTTGCATGCTTTGGGGCATTTTTGTTGCCTTTGACAAAATCATTTCCTTCATGTAAGACGTACTCTGAGGCCTGATTAAGATATCTGAAATAAGCGCAAAAATAATAGCACTACATAGTGCATTACCATATAAATAATTATGTTAAGAGATTTAGATACCACAAACCAAGAGTAAGGTACAGAAGTGAAAAAAATGTGTGAACAAGGGTTTGCACCCAAAAACGTGACTTTTTTGTGAGCTCACTCAGATAGTGGAAATGCTCACCAGATATACAACTTGATAAAGCATAACAAATTTAACGTGGCAAACGATTCAAAGGGATCCAAATGCTGGATATCACAAGGAATTAATCCGGTCACAGATGTAGATATGGCAGGTCAAAGCAAAACCGGGCTCATAGGGTGACACTCAGCATGATACAAAAAGATAAGGAAAGCGCATCATGGTGCAGTAAAAGTAACTTTTTAATATGAATTAAAAGTTTAAAATATACTCACAAAGGGAGTAACAAAAAAGCACTTTTGTACAAAATTCAAAGAAGCAGGAACAGCAGTCTCTACGCGTTTCGTTGTATACGTTCACAACTTCCTCAGGAGATGTACTCTGAGGCCTTCCTGGTTGCTTTGTTCATTGTGTGCCCAGTAGCACTGCTAAGGAGCCAACCCCATTGCCCAGCATCTGTCTGACCACCCCTATATATTTATAAAAGTGATCTTTTAGCAGACAAATCTGCTTTTACTGACCCCAAGTGTGGGTCTCTCACCTACTAAAGATATCTTGATTAGGTGAATTTGCTGCCAGCTACCATGCACTGAATATAACTGTCATGGTGGGTAGATTGACATCACTGAAATGTTATTGAAATTAAATGGGACTCCAGGACAACTGGAGGCCCTTAGAAAATAGTTAATTGTTTACCCCCAAATCCATGCATAATGGGGCTAAACAAACATTTTCTATAAAAAGATCAAGTTGCACACTGGTTTGAAGATGTAATTAATTGGTGGTGAAAGCCCCTAGATGCACAGAAGCAACTGAAAAAATCAGGAAAAGCTGAACGTTTCAGGGTTTTTCTTGGTCAGGTTACCAAATGTTACAATTTATGAGATTTAAATAGTGTGGGAACATAAGCTCCCCCCTCAATGACACAATAAATATCAATAAGTGACTAAAACTCAAGACAGTGATATCAGTTAAAGACCATATTAATGATATGAGGTTTTTAAAAAACTCTGAATAAAATAAAGAAACCATCCACTGTGATTAGGATTCAAGTCCATGTTCCCTCACGGCGATTCTTATTGTGTGAGCTGTGTTCATTTAAATTGAAAAAAAAAAACCAAAAGGTGTATTTTCATATCATTACAATTAATCTATTACCTGCAATATTATTTAAAAAATCTTGACACCATCATAAGATGGTCACTACATACTATCATAAAATATCTGTAACACAAAAAGAAAGTAATTAGCTGATATCAGAGGAATGAAGCAAGATTTGAACTCCCATTGAGGCTTCTTGGATATAGAGAATCAGATCTCCACATCCTAAAGGCCTTTCCCTGCATAAGCTTGTTCCATACTTGTTCCAACACCGTCTGCCATCTAATCGGAGCCACTGTGTGATGTTGTTTAAAAAACAAACTGTATATGAAGAAAGTAGAGCAAAATAACAAATATTGCAAAGTTTGTATAATATTTAACATTTTGTCACAATAAATAAATAAATAAATAAATAAATAAAAATATATATATATATATATATATATATATATATATACCTCGCAAAGGTTGTTTCCTTTTCTTTCCTTAATTTTCCCTTTAGCTGCCTCATGCCACCTAATGACACTCTTGTGCTCATTCAGATGATTGCATCACTGGTGTGAGGTCTCGCCAATAAAAAAGTGAGTCACATGGGCATTTCAAACAGTAAATCACAGTACACTTGCTCCCTAACAAAAGGTGGTGGGAACTCTTTTGCTATACTTGGGGGAGATCTCTGGATGACCAATTGCTTTGTTCTTAATTTGGGACTCTTCTTTTTTTTAAAAATGGTGTAAAACAAAAAAAAAAACAAAAAAACCCCAAGTACTCTGTTCTTATGGTAGAGTGCTCAGTGTTGAGAGTTTAATTCTGCATATTCACCAAACACTGTATTTTCTTGGTGAAGCAGTTAATAATAGCGTATATTATAGATACATTATTTCATCTTTGCATACATCTGTTTAAAGGAAAGAAGGCCACCATATTTATATCCTAATACATGAATGACGACATACTAACAACAGTCAGAAATGATTATTAAACAATGCAGTGTCAACATTTTAGCACAATTTGAACACCAGCATTGTTGCTAATTTGCTAACATTGGGTGCAATGTTTATAACTGCTAGCGAATTGGGCACATTGTAGAAAATAAAGAATTTTGGTGAATAAGAGAAGTCTGAGAAGTAGAGAATTCTCATGAATTCGCACATCTACAGGACAATTCACAACTTAATGAATAAGCCCTCAGATGTTTTCATCAGTTAATATCTGAAACACAAATGCAACTTGATGGCTACCATTCCTTTTCATTTTTATATACTTCATGTACCCCAGCAGGGTCTTTACTCTGCCTAGGAAACTTAACACTTAATTACCACTGACTGGTCGTCTTATAGGTTGGTTTAAATGTAACAATTTTGTCCCCTCTCCCCCCATGTATGCTTTATTCGTCTACATCATACGGCCGTTTAGTAAATGTATACAGTATAAACAACAAACAGAGGGAACCAGACTACAGCGACTGCTAGGGATATTCACTATATCATGTATTACCCAGATCATTCCTTCATTGCAAATTCTCTCCTGCAAGTACAAAAGTCGAGAAATCACAAACCACCAACAGTACCTTCTGTACTTTCAGCCCCCTTAGATGTGTCTGGAACATCATTAAAGACTTATTTTAACAAATGATTTTCTACTAAACGCATACACCTGCCTAACATTTACTGAAAAGGTGACTGAAGTCTGCCCCATTACCTTATTCAAATGACTGACCTTAGAATGGGATTGATTGATGTTAGTGGGATGTGGTATAGATCAAATATCCCAGTCTTGGTAATTAAAAAAACATATAAAATTTACTAACAATTCATTTTGTTACTGCAGTTAAACATGCACTGAATTATTCCATATCTGTCATCCTACACTGGCTCCGACATACTCCCAGAAATATTTTGTTAAGTATACCTTTCCCTTATTATTTTATTAAGTATACCTTATTCATCAATGCACACAAACCTTTAGTTAAAGAAAGATATTTTTACTGAAATAGAGAATAAAAAGATTAATCATAAAAATCCAACAGGCTCTGCTTAAACAGAAAGCAAAAAAAAAATGCACCTATAGATATTATTTTATTGACTAGTAACAAAGGCATTTTGGTTATTTCTGCTGCATAATCAGTCATAAAATAAACTTAGAAATGTATATATTTTATTTTTTCCAGAAGAGGGCAGCATTTGCCAAAGTCTAATGTAAACAAAATGAAATATGGAGGCAATGGAGTCAGTGCATGACAAAGGACCTTAATGGTCTAAAAGACTGAGTTACACTGTATCTTTCTGGGCTTACTAATTTATTTTACAATATAACAAGTTTAAGAGGCTATTTTTCATGCCTTAAAACCATGGCATAATTTCAAGAAATGTTATTGTCGGTATAAATGAAACCAATCCACCAAAATCATAAACGATAGTTTCCAAACAATGTGAACTCTGACAAAGTATGTTGTAATACAATATTAAGACAGTAGATGTCAGCGATTCTTATGCAAAGTATAATCATTTATTTATAAGGCTCCATTGCATACCATATGAGAGCATGTTAGGCTAGGTTCACACTGGCGTTTTTATGCATGGTGTATGATACACTGCGCATAAAAACAAAATACCCTGCCAGTATAAACCTATGAACTTCCCTGGTTCCGGACACGCTAGCGTATAACATGCATACACTGCATCCGGTACGCTGGCCAGCGCATCTTGTGAGGGCGTATTACGCCGTGCACAAAATGCGGGCAGATAAGAAGAGTCATGAACACCGAATGAGCTTTCACACTGTCACTGGTAAGTGTAATAGAAAAATATGTTGAAGCGCATTTTTTTCTTTTTTTTTTTTACTGTAGCGTATTATGCGGCCATGTTGTTAAATAGCGAGGACTCAGCCCAATTGTTTTCTATGAGGCTTAGCATAAAGCAGGGGTTGGCAACCCATGGCTCCTGAGTAAGATGTGACTCTTCTAATAGCTGCATCTAGGTCACTGACTGTAACAAGTGGCGCAGGCAGTGAGGCGCAGTTCAGTGGTTAGCACAGCTGCCCTGCAGTACTGGGTCCTGGGTTCACCTCCACCCTGGAATTCATATGCATGGAGTTTGTATGTTCTACCCTCACCTGTGTGGACTTCCTCTGGGCACCCCAGATTTGCCCCACAATCCAAAAAAAAAATACATCTGTGGGTGTGTGACTAAATAGGGAAACTACAGTAGATTATATACTCCACAGGGCAGGGACTGATATGACTGATGAATCTCTGTAAAGCGCTGCATCATAAAAATGAATAAATAAATAATTAATCAGCAGGAGGTGCTGTAGAGACAGAACTCTCTTGCTAGCCAATCCAGAACCACTGATGTCACGTATGACGTCAACAGCTCCGGATTCAAAATGGCTGAGCAGAGCCAAACATATATGACTCTCTCAGCCTAAAAGGTTGCCAACCCCTGGCATAAAGCATATACAGGAAGTGTACCATAAAGCTCAATTTTTAAAGCTAAATATCTTACTTCCTATAAACAATTTAGAATTTATAGGAATCTGATTGAATATAGACTAACTAGAAAGGCATTTGAGACATTTTCAATTTTTGGTTTTACTAGACTTGCTGCCTTGACCTTCTGGGTCCTGGATTTGATTCTAACCTGGATATCATCTGTATGGAGTTTGTATGTTCTTTCTATATTTGTGTGGGGTTTCCTCTGGTTTTTACCTACAATACTAGGTTATTGGAAACCTGACTAAATTGGCCCTGTTTTTTGTTTGTCTGTATAGAAAAACTAGCTTTGTTCGCTCTACAGGAGGAGGGACTGAAATGAATGGTTAAGGGGTTATTCACTAAAGTCTGAATTGTTGCATATAGGTGTGAATTCGCCAGATAAAGCAGTCGCAATAGGCTGCTACTGTCACAGTTGCACCTTTATTGTTAGGAGTTTTACTTACTTCTCTCCCCCGCACCAGTGCCGGTCTCTTCCCCAGCGCTCATGTCTGATGTGCACACTGATGTCTCAGGCATGCACATCATTGTCACGCGCTTATGACGTGGCTTGGCGTGGTCACATTACAGGCTCCCTCACTGTATAGTTATTATTCTGATTAAAAGTTCTGACCTTGGCCTGTCCGAAGTTATAGTTTGCCTGCTACTTGCCCTGACTTTGCGTTGATATCCTGATTTCAACTCTTTGCTGCCAGCGCTGACTCTGCTTGTTTTCTGACTTCTCTTTCTCCTGCTAGTACTGTACTTTGCTCTGGACTACAGCCCTAAGGGCCGCAACCTGGATTTCCTTCCACAGCTAAATCCCAATCTCCTTGCTGGGGCTCTGGGTGAATACCGGGGTTACCTTAGACTCCACAGCACCTTAGGGTCTGTACGCTACCCAAGTTTGTCTCTTATCCAGCTGCTCCCTCCTTCTCCTCATTTGATTCCAGTCATGAGCCTGATATTTATAATGAGAATATTGTCACAGTCGCGACTTTACTATGGAAAATTGTCACAGTCGCAACTTTAAAAAAATTGTCACGGATTTGCTCTGGGAATCCGCTGTTTGAGAATCTGACAGTCTTTAATCTCTGTAAAGTGCTTCAAAATGCCTCAGAGCTATAAAAATATGCAAATAAAATAACTTGTGGTTGCAGCCAGTTTTTATTTGTAAATAAACAACCCCCCACCAGGTCCCAATGTTTCCTAAGGAACTTTAAAAAAAATACATATTCACGAAATATCCCAGAGAATGTTCAATTTTGCTGCAACTGTCAGATACAAAGATAACACAAACCAATACCAATGAGGAATTCAGTTACATATACCTGTATGTCATTTTTACACTCTTCTGCTACATATGGTGCACACTCTCCTGCACGGTGTGGTGGTATGATATCGCATGGACCCCTCCATTTAATGAAATGTGAAAGGGTTCCTATAATGCATCTCATATGCAATCCTAGATTTTGCCAATATGAAACTCAACTACACCTTAACTATAATTGCACTTCCTAAAAAAGAACCAACTGGTCGAGCTGTGCTGGATGAACTGCTTCATGTGCAGAACTATGCACACTATTTACCTGCATATGAGAGTTATCGGTTAAGCCATGCTTTGGGGAAAGTTAACTTATATACATCCTTTCAATAAGGGGTGAAGATTGAATAGGGCCACCATCTTACAGGTATTAGTTTTACAACTGATATTTTATACAAATTATTGTCGGTTCCTTACATTTGTGCTTAAAATAAAAAGATGAGTACTGTAGTATTACATGATACTTTAATTGAACTAACAGTTCATTATTTAAGACAAGCTTTTGAGAGATGTTCCCTCTTCATCAGGTCAGAGCAGTACTAAAGGATACACAATTTGTAACATACTTAAAGTCTGTGAGGCACTGAGAAACTAAATGATAAACAGCCAAAAAGGGCAAGTTGTAAGGTAAAAAATCAAAGTAGATCAAAGATAAGGACAGTATAGTGTGGAGTGGGCACAGTGTGGTTAATGGTAAGAGCTCATTAACAAGATAAACTGAGTGGGAGATTGGGGGGGGGGGTTATTCACAAAAGTCCGAATTGTTGCTTATAGGTGTCAATTCGTCAGATAAAGACAGTCGCAAAAGGCTGCTAGTGTCGCAGTCGAATTTAGAATATTGTCCCAGTCGCGACTTTATTATGGGAACATTTTGCAATCATAACATTAAAAATTGTTGCAACTTTATAATGGGGAAATTGTCGCAGATTTGCAATGGGAATCCGCTGTTTGCGAATTTGACGGTCGAATTTGCACCTTACTGAACAACCCCCTGGGTGAGAGGAAGGAAAATTAATAATACGTTTGTACATTTACAGTTTTGTTCTTACTGATAATGTCTAAGAAAACCAATGTCATTATATAGCAGGGATGGCGAACCTATGGCACACGTGCTAGAGAGGGCACGCAGAGCCCTCTGTGTTGGCACACGAGCCGTCGCCAAACCCTGCCTTCAGTACAGGCCACGGATCCGATCTGACAGTTTTCAGGCCGGATCCATGGCCTGCACTGAAGAAGCGCACACAGGCAGGGGAGTTCTTCTCCCCCGATACGTGTGCTCTCCTCCCCCCGGCGCTGGCCTGATGATGTCACTCACCAGCGCCGGCACTTTCTTGTCACAGTGGGGTGGGCAGTGATTTAGTGCAGATAAGACCTTCATCTGATAGCAATTTGCCATTATTGTAAGTGCAGTAAATTATATTGTATGCTACCAGCATCCCTAATTTTGGTTTTCATTATACATTCAGCTTTAAGTTTTCTGATCATTCTTGCTTTTTTTTTAAATACATTTAATGGAAATGACTATGATGACCATCATGTTCCTTTCTCATAATGGAGAACCTTTGGTTGGTTCAGGAAATCTGTAGAGTCAAGTTTAGACTGTGCTGTCATCCTTAGATCTTTCATTTTAAAATAATACTATTTCATTTTCCTACATTCATAAAAAAGCACTCTCAATGAAAATGTCTTCTTTTCATGAAATTACTATAAAGGGTACTAAGTTCAGCCTTTGCATGGGACCATTATATCAAACACTGAACTCATAGAGGGGAATTCAGGATTGTGCGAAATGAGCTCCGAAGCTTTCGGCTCACTTCGCACAGACTGATATGCGTTCACTGATGTCCGGCACGCAGACATCAGTGAGAGCATTAAAGGGATTCCAGTCTCGGCGATAACAAAAGAGTTGCCTCGCCGAGACTGGAATCCCTTTAGTGTGCTCTCTGATGTCTACTCACTTTGCACATTCCTGAATTCCCCCATAATCTCACTGGGCTGCACTGCTGAAAACAGTGGTATGTTTATTGTCTCATATGCTGCAGACTATGGGGCTTTATCTTTCTGTTAAAACGATAACCTGCACCCAAAGTTGAATTAAAGTTAATCAGTTTTAATCTAATTTATTGGACAATGTTCAGTGAAGTAGCGCTCACTCGCAGGGGGAGCTCTCCTCTCCCGATGCGTGTGCGATCCTCCCCAACGCAGGCATGATGATGTCACTTACCAGCGCTTGGCACTTCTGGGGACGCGTTGGTGAGTGACGTCACCTTTTTGGCACTTTGTACTAAAAAGGTTCACCAACCCTGTTATATAGTCTACAGTTCTTTAAAAGTTATCCATGTTTTTCTTTCCTGTGTGCTTGTAAAGTGTCCTATCAATACTCCTATCTCCATGTGTTGGATATTGTGTTCAGCCTGCTAAACTACTCATCATTTTAATTATTCAGCTGGACTAATACAGCTTAAACCATTTTTGTGCTAATAATACAGATATATAAGGTTTTCAGTGAAAGAAAACATAGGATGGGAAAATCCACTTTAACAGATTCTTGCAGAAAGACTTAACTTAGACACCAATAGATCCATAAGTAGTTAGCAGCATTTTGTTCCCAAGGCCAAGATTGTTACATCATGGGAATGACTTACAAACAGAAAAGGAAATTATGTTCATTGACTGTCACAGCCTGGCAGCGCCAATTCCAGTATAAAATAAAATGTTCCGAATGTCACTCCTGAAAGATGCTAGAGCAGATATCAGGCTAATCAAGAAATGTACTTTATTAGCTGAAAAGAATCATTCAGTTGCCTCGGAGAGAATCTTCTCTGATATTTTGTTGTTTGTTTTTTACCATGCACTCCAAATGAAAAATGCATTCAGGCTGAGAAAGGGTGAACCTTCTTATATGTTATGCCCCAGATTATCAGTTGCTGCATAATATTCAGTATATTATATATTATAACTTGCTAGGCATTTACAGCCTAAATCACCTAAAAATGACTTTACAGATCAAGAAGAACGAATGTTGCTTTCATTCTATTTTTATTGCACAAGGATTAAGAAAATGATTTATTTTCTAGTTCAGTCTGTGCCAATCCATCTGTTGTAAAAGAATTGACTTTACTTTGGTCCAATCTGTTTAGGTTTTTCACTAGCACGTACAATTAGAAAGGAAAAAAACCTTAATAATACTACTTAAATGTGGGAATGCACTAAGCTTTACCGTCAGCTTAAAAGAACACTAACACAAAAACTTTAAAATGCCTCAGACGCATTAAAAACAAAAATGTATGAATCCAAGTCCAGTCCAATCCTAAAACAAAACTTCTGCCACAAAATCCAAACCCAAACAAATCCAGAACACGGCAATGGATGCGAATCTAAACCCAACCAAAACCAAACCACAGGAGTCTGCGCACATCCCTAATTCCTGGCAAAGTAAATAGATTCTACAGTAAGAATGCTTCCTGGCCATTCACATACACTTTTGTGTGGAACTAAAGGATTAACAGCACTGCTTCCATAAGCACACATCTGTGCAGGAGCAGGTAGGTGCCAATGCTCCCTACAATACATTATATTCTACTCTTCAGGGCACAATGACAAAAGGAAAGTGCTTGAATGTCTTCCTGTATGCACTCAGAAGAGTGGGTTGAAAGGAGTACTCAAGGGTATAAGGTTGATTGTGTTAGAAGTAAGAAGAGTTCTTTTTTAAGCATTTATTCAGAAAAGAATAAACAATAGCATTGCTAGCATTGCACTCTTTCTACAAAGTGGTCAAAAGTTATAGAAACATCTGAAGATATTGAAAACAATGGTTGGGAATGCCATCTTGTGTGTGGCATGTTGCTAAGGGGAAGGGTGCCATCTTGAAAGCCACAGTCTTGTAACCAAGCCTTTTCTAGTTATTCAGGTGTCTCTATTCCATACCTTGGGACCATCCTGTATTAAAAATAACTAAAGAAAAATGACTGTCTGTTTTAACTGGCTCCACTTAGCAGGAGTTTTAGGGAAGCTTAATTTCCCATTGCTTAGACAAATACAGTGCACCACCTTAAAGGCCTATTTCCCTTTTATATCACAACAAAGTTAAGGATAGATACAATACAACTTTTGAAATGTAAACTATTTAATCTGGTCAAAAACATTACTTTCTAGCAAGATAACTTCTTCTTTAATTTGTTTTTATTTAGTTCTTTATCCTAGCTTCACCCTGCCCAGTCACTACACCCTACAGCTGTTACGCTTCTCTTGTTTCGAACTGGTGTAAATCATGTACATTGCAGAGCACTCTTGCAGCTGATATGCTTTTATATTTAGTTGCAGAAAAAAAAAGCCTATAGAAAACACACAGCTGCTTTATAGTCTGCAGACTCATGGTAATTCACATCCCAGCACATTCACATTGCAAGACAAATGACTCCTATTGTGATGAATAAACAAACCAGGAGACCATGATAAATAGCTTGGCTCATTAATTGCTACTATTTAAGTAAGCCAGCATCTTCTATAGCAACACATGTATCTGATGTAAATGTGTCCAACTCTTGTTTAGATTACATTATAAACTTCTCAATATTATTCCTTAAGTGGCATCTATACAAATACACATTTTCATTCAATTTTTACAATTGTTTACATGATTAGCAAGATAAGTAGTAAAATGCTCTTTATTGGAGGCCAGCTGTCATTTTGTTATCATTGTCTATGCCTTGGTCTGCTTTCCACCCAAACCCCAGAATTCCTCTCTAATAGCTCCTCAAACCTTCATGACTTCTGCATCACTGTTATTATCTCTTGTTATTTCTCTTTTAAAGGAAAACTGAAAATACAAGAACAACTGAGGGGGTTATTCACCAAAGTCCGAATTGTTGCGTTTAGGTGTGAATTCGCCAGTTAAAGGCAGTCCCAATAGACTGCCACTGTCGCAATCGCATCTCTCTAATGAGAATATTGTTGCAGTCGCGACTTTATTATGGGAAAATTGTCGCAATCTTAACATTAAAAATTGTCACGACTTTATAATGGGAAAATTGTCGCGGATTTGCTATGGGGATCCGCCATTTGAGAATTTGACAGTCGAATTTGCACCATAGTGAATAACCCCTAAGTCTTAAAGGATGTTGTGAAGTATGCTACATGAATAATTTTCATTCATATTCTTTATTTTTTCCACAATTTTTGTGGTATTCAGTATTTCATTATCTACTTTTCATCCTAAAACAGTTCTACTCATACAACTCAATCAGAATTTTTATTTTTTTCTGTCTGAAGAAGTTGATTTATTTGCTTGTCCCCTCCCAGTTTCCCATGAGCAGTGGTTATATCTCCTTTGCATCTGAGGGCTTTTAATGTAAATGTTGAGTGGATAAATCTTTCTATTTTACACCACAGTATTCTAATTTTGGTACATCTCCAACAGCAATGACAAAAATCAGCATCTGAGTAGTGGCATTATTTGCATTAGAGTGTTTTGGTGGTGTCAATTTTATTGAGAACATGAGGCGTTATGTATGTTTAAAGGACCATTTGAGACTGTAATTTTCATAGTGCCAGTAAACATGTTCATTTGTTGAATAGCTTCAAGTAAGTTGAGGATGAGGATGTTTATTGAGGTTGATACTCAGGTATCCAGCAAACTCTGCGATGTGGTGAATTTGCCAGGTAACAACAGTCGCACACTATACAATAGGTGGCTACTGACGCAAATGCGACTTCACTATGGGAATATTGACATGGGGGGTTATTCACTAAAGTCTGAATTGTTGCATATAGGTGTGAATTCGACCAGATAAAGACAGTCGCAATAGGCTGTTAATGTCGCAGTCGCATCTTTATAATGAGAATATTGTCACAGTTGCGACTTTACTATGGGAAAATTGTTGCAATATTAACATTAAAAAATTGTCGTGACTTTACAATGGGGAAATTGTTGTGGATTTGCTACGGGAATCCGCTGTTTGCGAATTTGACAGTCGAATTTGCACCTTAGTGTATAACCCCCATGGTCGTGACTTCACTATGGGAATCCTGACATGGTCGCGACTTCACTATGGGAATCCTGACATAGTTGTGACTTCACTATGGGAATCCTGACATAGTTGTGACTTCACTATGGGAATACTGACATGGTCGTGACTTCACTATGGAAATCCTGACATGGTCGCGACTTCAATATGGGAATCCGGACATGGTCGCGATTTCACTATGGGAACACTGACATGGTCGCGACTTCACTATGGGAATCCTGACATGGTCGCGACTTCACTATGGGAATACTGACATGGTCGCGACTTCACTATGGGAATACTGACATGGTCGCGACTTCACTATGGGAATACTGACATGGTTGTGACTTCACTATGGGAATACTGACATGGTTGTGACTTCACTATGGGAATACTGACATGGTCGTGACTTCACTATGGGGATACTGACATGGTTGTGACTTCACTATGGGAATACTGACATGGTGATGACATCACTATGGGAAAACTGATGCAGTCGCTAATTCGCTATGGGAATTCACAATTTAGTCAATAAGGAGTAGAGAACCAGAGCCTAGCAACCCTAAGCAATGAGAATTCACTTCGACAGTCGAATTCTCACTTTGATAAATAACCCCTTTTAGTGTTAAGTATAGATGTGGTGTTAGACCCTTTTTCTAATAGAAGAGACGTGATTGTGGCCCTCTTCAACAACAATTATTCTAACTTATCAATGCAGTTACAAAATATTACATATGCATCTAAAATCTAGGCTGCAGTACAGACTAATGACAGTTTTACAGGAACCAAACTCCTGGTAATGGCCATTTATGGGAAAAGAGCCATCAAGCTCTTCTGTTAATAAAAAGTTATCATTTTGGCCAACTGCTGCATTTGCACTCAGGCTGATTCGCTGAGGATGGATTTTTAAGCATACAATTTAAACGAAAGACATAAAAAAGATTATTGAATTTCACTTCACTGTTGCTTGAAACCTGTCTTTTCAGAAATCTTCTCAGGCTTAGATTTTTAAACAATGGCCTTTGTTATAATATTTTGTGTATTGTGAGAATATTGTGTGATACAGTGAAGGTATATCTATGAATTCTGATTTAAAAATAATATATATATATATTGTATTTATTGGGTTTTGCTCTTTCATCCTATTGTGACAAAAGTTACATCATTGTTTTAGAACAGTTACTAAGTAAATACTGGTAAGAGGATAAGCTACATGTGACAGCTCAAGGCTGACATTTAGGAACATAGAAAAGAAAGTTGGAGCTTAAATTTTAGTGAATATTGTGTCCAATAAATTGTTTATTTTAAGCTGAGAAAAGTTCCCTGAATTATCTTATTTTTGATTTTTATAAAAAAGGTCAATTTTGCAAGTGACTGAAAATGCACTTTCCACCTTGCTTCTCCTCCTACAGCGCTTAACGGGAGTTTAATCAGATTTATTATTCCTAATGCTCTATTAAATATTAGATCTAGATGTAATAAAGGCCATATAAACCTTCCAGGACAACATGATACCATTCTAGTAAAATATACATTTTTCTAATGAGCTTTTATTAATATTTTTACAGTATTTAGGTAATTTAGGTAATTTCATAAAAAGCCATGTCCTATTTTTAACTGTTTGGAGAGAAAAAGAGCAAATGTTCCTCTAATTCTAGTCTACTTTTGACTGTGCTGTTTGTTTCCCAGGAAGTTTCCCTGCAACAATTAGTACAGAAGTGGTTTATCTGATCCCCATTTGTCCCAAACCATTCTCCTTGCCTGTGAATAAACCTAAATCCAATTAGGGGAAAAAGACATATACATGTTCCCTATTGTAGTAACACTAAATACATTCAACAAGATGCATGAAGGTAGGCTGCAAGTGTATATATATTCTTTTTAATTGTGGATAATTTCTTGTTTGTTCTACATATTTTATCATTTTTACATAAGATTGTATTGCATTGTTTGTTATTATTTATTGTTCTGTTTGTACTGTTGTATTCACTGTTTTTGTTTGATAGCAGTGAAATCTGTCATATCACAGTGTGACAATTGGATCAGTTAGTTGAGTTTGCTTGGAGTTCAGTTTATTGTTTTTTTGTTTTTTTTCCTCGGTGTCTACAGACTTTTGTGTGTATTCTATAACTAAAATTGCAAGGAGAACATTACAGCATACCACACTGCCTACTAACTCCTGATGGGCTAGGCACTAGGACAGGAACTGAAAAATGTTTATGTCCTGTTTTATCCGAGACACTTGGGAGATATATTTATGGCAGTGGAAACTACTATCTGTTACAGATTTTTGTTCAGATGAAGAGATTGTCAACTCGTATTCTGATTAGTTTTCTACAGGTTCTAAGACTGACCTGTCTACTCTTGATATTCTGTTTAGCAGTAGACTCACTAGTATTGGTGGTAGTGGCCTTAGCTGTAATGACAAGTGCCTTATGGATGTGAAAGCAGATGAGGAAGAACAGGGCAAATAATTAAAACAGCAATGGTTCAGGAGAACCTCCATAGATGTCTATTATTATTTATGCCTTTAAGATCCCCACATGTCTCCCAATCCTTAAAGTCAACTCTGTTCCAAACAATTTTCAGATTGTTGACACAGTCACATTCAAGAGCTCGGGACTAGACTTTCTCTCATGTAAATGAGCTAAAAAATGTTTGCGTTTGATACTGGTTATGGATATCTTCAAAAGTTATAGTATGTCATCTTCTTGGGCTACTACATTAGTGCTTTTAGTACCCCAATTTTAATCCATTCATTTGAGTGAACTTTTTCACTTCCCCATCTTTGTGTAGTTAACAAACCCTGTGATGTGCCGAATTTGCTTATAATGCTCGTGAAGCTCTTTGCATTACATGTGCATGCAGCACATGTAATTAAACTATTCATCAAGTGTCAATGTGTTGTGATGTAGTGAATTTAGCACTATACTGAATTTGCTGGTTTTGCTTCACCATATAAAAGTGGAGAAGTAGGTGCCGCTTAGGGAATAAGAAATAGCAAATTCCTGTAGGAGCACATTTTTGTAATGAATAAACCCCTAGAATATTTTCCTTTACACAGGCACAGTTTGCATTATGTAGTTGTTTTCTGTTGGTGTATAATGTGTGTATATGACTGTTCTTTCCACAGATCAGCTGTGTTGGGTTTACCATGTAGTTACATACAGCAGCGCTTGAAGACATTGTACATTTTGTTCACTGTTGGGATATGTTCACTCATTGGTAAGACTGACAATGTAAATAGGTATTTCTACATGCATCCATATACACTACACAGCCAGGACAGTATTTTGGAGTTATGCTGCCCTAGGCACTCATAACTCTCCCTGCCCACCCCTCCCTGCTCACACTACATCTGCCTACAATCATGCCCTACTGTTATTATGTCCCCTTTCCCAGTGCGTATATGCAGCTTCCATGTACCTCAAAGACTAAAGAGCACAGTTCAGTGCAGCACTTACTGCAGTCTGCATAGTGGCACAGCCATTTCTGTCACCCCAGTGATGTAACGGGGCTGACTACCTTATAATTTGCAAAATGACAACCCCCATGGTCTTAGAAAATGATTATGGGTAGAAGTAAAAAGACACCTGAAAGCTTGAATTATAGGCAAACAGGCAGCAAAGTGCAGAAGTGATTCTATAAAGAACCATTAGCCACTTGGGGAAAAAAATGTGATCATTTCCTCTGCTCTTTCTTTGCCTCACAGTGTGCAGTAAAGCATCTTAGCTAATTCATAATGCACACAGGTATGTAAGTTTATGTCATACGTTTTAAACCGAAGAGGTATAGGGAGAGATTGCAGTACAGATTAGTGAAAAAGCAATCTTTCTACTATAATATTTAATCCATTACTTACTTGGAAAAAATGTTCCACATGACATAAAAACTCAATTTTCTATGCAACCTTATGTCTCCCTTAAGCTTAGATGAGGTTAACAGGAAAATGGATGATTTTTTTTTCTGCGGCACTCAAGGGAATGCACTAAAACATTTTCCTGATCTGCCAGGAGATCTGTTTTCCACTGTAACATTTGTTTTGTCGCTAATGTATAAAGTATTGTAACCACTGTCTAATTGTGTGTCTCATAGCAAACATTTATTTTATGCTTGGTTACTATTTCATTCATATAATTCCTTTTTTTTTTTGTCTGTTTGGTATAAAAGACTATGGAAATGATGTGTTTAAAATGTAATCATTCATGATTTAAAAAAAAATCCTGCATATTTCAACACAGCAATAATATTTGTTTCCTTTTTTATTCTCATTAAGCAATCGTTTGGGCGTTTTCAATGGTTCTTTAATGAAAATGATCCTTTGCAGAATAACGGAATATGTCTGTAAATTCTGTAAGCCCATTAAAGGAGCACTATAGTGCTGCTATAACTGCACACATACATTTAGAACTCCTTCATACTAAACCAATTGCTGACACAAATAGTTAAAAAAACCTTTAGGGAAGAAATAATACTTGCCGTTTGTTTCCCTTAATTAGTTTCCCTGAGAGCTGAAATTTTCCTCCACCTCTCCTTTCTGTTTTGCATGAGAAGAAAAAGCTGCTTGACTGCTATTGGTTAAGCAATGTGCTGACCTTTTGGCCGCATAAATTAAGCATGCCAAAATAGATGCAAATTCACTTCTCAGTATTGACTAAGCCAGTGGTTCTCAACCTATGGGTCACGACCCCTTTGAGAGTCAAATGACGTTCTCACAGGGGTCGTCAAACATGCTGCTCCACGCAGGGGTTGTGGAGCAAGGTAGGTTGAGAACCACTGGACTAAGCGGATAATAGATGAACAGGCAAACAGTGGTGACTGCTTTCGCATGCGTAGTGTGGCATAGTCAGTCAGATAGATGTAGGATGGGAAGTCATGTGAAGTGAGGCAAATTTGACAAGTGAAGGGCAGTGACATCAGTTGCACCACAACCCAGTAACTGTATTCTGTGAATATTTTATTTCTATTCTAGGAATATTCTATTTCTATGTCACCTTGTCCGTAGGTCATGTTATCACTTAGTCACAGTCGCCATTGTCACTTTTGAATGTATAGTCGCCTTACGAAACACTGGAGCCTCCTGCCATCAACCCCCCAATTCCCCTCTCTAAAGTTGGTGAAGTTAAATGGGTGAATTTGGGGCAGTTCACCTAGTAGCATATGCTCCTTCGACACACTCCACATCTTAGTCAATAGTAGAAGTGCCTGTGCACATGCACCCAAAATGGTCATCTATTCGCCACTTCACAGAAATTACTCAATAAGTGAACGTAGGGAAGTGGCAAGTAGATTTGAATTCATATCTCTAAGTAATTATTTATCCTTTAGTCTATAAGTCCCTTTGTATTTAATAATGGGTGCACAGTCCTCCATAATTACTGTGCATAAAAAGTCTCTTTGCCATTACATACATGTCTTGGTCCATTGGAGCCACGCTTTATTAGTTTGAATGGTATTTGAGAAGTTTTGTTTTTCAGCTCACAACAAAATGACCATATTTGTGGTGTGCATTACATTACATTTGCGAATAAAAGGACTTGCGTTGAGTTAGTAAAGAAACGTGAGCAAATTGCAGTAATGTTTTTAAAAACAGAATTACATTTTTTTTAATTAAAATTAAAACAAGAAAGAGAAAATGGAGAGTTTTATGATAAACTAAAAACACAAATACAAACTCCTTATAAGCTTCAAAGTATTGGTTGTGATGTTGCAAAAGAGATATTGGTCATTACAGAAAGAATGAAAAGGTCTTGGGAAAATAACACAATATTTTAAGGTATGTAGCACACTGGAAAAAAAATTAAAAATGTACCAATTTATTTTAGACAAATTTAGACCTTCAGACAATATTTGAAGAAATAGATGGGGTTCCCATTGTGGAATAGAAAAGAAAAGTCTTGAATTTTTATAAGAATTTATATACTGGAAAAAGTATTGATGATCATTTGATGATAACATTTCCTTTTACATAAGGATTTAAGAACTTTGAACAAATAAAAGTTAAAAAGAAAAAACATAATTGTTTGATGTTGATTGATATCATACACATGGAATTGTATGTCTATTTTTGGGAGTTATTAAAAGATGACATAATTTACCTAAGTAAAAAATGTTTATTTACAGAGAGCTGCCAGGATCTTGGAGAAAGATGACAATACAGATTTTAAAATTGGAGGACTACAAAATATATCAAACACTGCAAAATTCAGAGAAAACTGATGGCCAGTCTATATAAAGAGGATATAAGCCTGTATTTAAAATATAACCAAATGTAGGGTATCCCAGATGCATGAGTCATCAAGTCACCAACTTGTTAAGAGACAGCATATAGTATGTTAAGGACTGTAAACAGCATCTGGAAATTTTAACTCTGAGTTTTAGGACAGATGGTTTTAATATAAAGCATGGGATTAACCAAGGGCTTCCCTTGTCCCTATTGCTGTTTATTAGCACCACTGAACCATTCTTTAGATTAAAGAGAGTTAGATCTTGTGTCAAATGAGTGTGGTATCAAGCAAGGATACCCCTTGCCCACAGTGCCTTTTATCTATGCCAGGGGTCTCAAACTCGCGGCCCGGGGGCCAACTGCGGCCCTCGAGACAATAGTTTGCGGCCCCCCACTTGATCCAATACAGAAAGAGTCCCGGCTGACTTTCTCCATGGTTTGGGGGGGCTCCTGTAACTCGATCGGTCACAGGAGCGAATAGGAACCTGGGAGCGCATGTGATCAGTGCTTCCAG
>WMED01004174.1:0-21077 GCA_019650415.1 Pipa parva
AACTCAATTACTGCAGCACTCTACTGCACTCACTAACTCAATTACTGCAGCACTCTACTGTGCTCACTCACCAACTCAATTACTGCAGCTCTCTACTGCGTTCACTCACCAACTCAAATACTGCAGCACTCTACTGCGCTCACTCACCAACTCAACTACTGCAGCACTCTACTGTGCTCACTCACTAACTCAATTACTGCAGCTCTCTACTGCGCTCACTCACTAACTCAATTACTGCAGCTCTCTACTGCGCTCACTCACTAACTCAAATACTGCAGCACTCTACTGCGCTCACTCACTAACTCAATTACTGCAGCGCTCTACTGCGCTCACTCACTAACTCAATTACTGCAGCGCTCTACTGCGCTCATTCACTAACTCAATTACTGCAGCACTCTACTGCGCTCATTCACTAACTCAATTACTGCAGCACTCTACTGTGCTCATTCACTAACTCAATTACTGCAGCACTCTACTGTGCTCACTCACTAACTCAATTACTGCAGTGTTCTACTGCACTCACTCACTAACCCAACGAATAACTTCATTGCTCTACTACAGTCACTCATTAACCCAATGAATAACTGCAGCGCTCTATTAAGTATAAACCAGGCATTGTAGTATTCAGTACTGGTCAGCGCTATTACAAACGTAAAGTGTGTATCCCATACTGTAGGTAAGTAATATTGGAAAAGCTGATTTTCAGCATGGCCTTTATAGATATAATATAAAAATACAAGTCTATAAGCAGGTTCAGGGGAGCAGATCACTTTTTATCTATGTAAAGCTTTTTTGCTGAAAAACTTTATAGGCAAAATGATGACATGATCATTTGTGTAGCGAATATGTAGGTTATTTTTCCCCAATCAGTGTTGGACTGGCTCACCAAGCCACAGGGCATAATCCTGGAGGAAAGTGGAAAGAATGTAGGGAGTTTGGAGAAAAGAAACAGAAAATGGCTGTGATGCTTCAAACACAAATATAACAAGTATAGTAGGGCTGAAGCAGAATTGCAAAAAATGAGTAATTTTATTGTTCATTAATAAAAGCTGAATTTGTCATTTATTAAATGACAAAGCGAAGTTCAACCAGTCTACAGGCGTTAAAAGAAGCACCCCCAAGAGCAGAGCTGCAAATCTACTTTCCACTCTGTAAACAAGTTACATTTCCAGACTGACAACAGACCAGGGCCCACCATCCCACTTACTTGTTCCAATACAATGACCCAGTGGTAACCAGTACTACCAAGGCCTATTTGAAATAAAATGTGCTTTGTGGTGCCAGTTGAAGGTTATGTCTCCGTTCCTGGTAGTTTCAAGTTATTATGTTTTAGTTGGGAATGATATTACAGAGAGTAAAAAGCTACTGCAACAAGATGATTGTTGTACCAAACTAACTGCAGAGCTGCCAAAATCTGCTCTGTCCAATAAATTTGGATTTCCACCTATAACAGGCCAGCTGAAGCGCTGTGCAGTGTGAATAAAGGATCATTATGGCAGCAGGTACAGCCAGAGAATTTGGCTTACTCTTGGGCTGGCATGTTTTCACTAAATATGCTTACAAATCGCAGATCTATAGTCATCAGATCCATAGATAAAATCCCCAGCACTCCAATGGATAATTTTTAAAAAATCCTTTGTTTAAAAAATTAAAATTGCAACATGTACAGTAGTACTATTCTCTACAAACAGTCCTATGCGTTTCGTGATCTAGCCATTTTGTGGTAAGGACCTACACCAATATATGATCTGAATGATTCCTGAAACATTGCTTTTCACTATTGCCTATTCTTTCACAGATATGCATTTTAATTTCATCTTGTATCTGTTGCGAATCATTTTTCATTTGGTTTAACCAATTCACACCTGGAGCAAACAACTTATTAAGGAAAAGACATCCAAATGTCAAAATTTGTAAAATAAAAAAAAAATTAAATTAAAAAAATGTATAAACGAAAAAGGAATGTTTATTTAATTAAATATTATTTGAATTTCTTAACAAATCAGAGCAAAAACTAATCTGAACCAATCAATATGGAAAGCACATATATCAAACATAACAAGAATTGGGATGAAATCACAGCTGAAACCGCAAAAAATTTGATAAGCACTAGAGACAAATTAATATCAATCAAAATACTTCCAACTTATCTCAACCCACTAAGGTTGAAACAATTTTTTGACGCTTCTCAACTCCTATTTGTGTTTTGGAAACTAAAGCAAGAAGAAATTTGCTTTGTAAAAAGATGCCCTTTAGGCCTGTTAATACAATGGGCCCTATTCACCCTTGGCAGAAAGGGAAACATGACTTCCAAGCTAGCCTTCTTTCTCTGCAATGGTTTGACATCCTGCATAGCAACCTTGGCAAGGAATCCCATCAAATGCAGGAGCATAAGAACTTTACAGAACCACCAGTCTGGTCAGTCCAAAGCCAGGTCAGTAAAACTAATGATACTGTCAATAGCGTTGGCTGTAATCTTGGTCAGCATCACCCTCCCCGCTCTGGGGAGGCGCACTTACGGGACATCAAATTCCTGGAAACATCCCATTTAGGGAATTCTACACATTTCCGCTCTGCCGGTCACTCAAATGTTCGCCTTCTATGGTTGTCACTGCCTGGTGAGTTTCCTTAATGCCAGCAATAAAAATGGCGCCAGAGTCCATGTTCGGAACATCAGACAAAAGAGCTTTATCCACATCCATAAATTCTTCACTGAGTTTCTTCCACCAGGGCCAGCGACTTAGTTTCAGCTTCACACTGTGACACTGCTTGGCCTTCATTGCAATGGGAACAGATCGGCTAGCAAACATTTCCAGGTCCTTTTCTGTAACATTTGACAAACCTGGAGCCCCTAGAACAGGAATATAAAAGCTTCAATGGTGTTACAGGAATGTGTGGGACATTCTACAACAGGGACACTAAGGGTCGCTATAGAGGCACAGTCTACTACTACTGCTGTCTAACACAGACCAATCACAAAAATACCCGATCAGTGGGTCCTTAGAGACTACTGCCACTAGAAAGTTAATAAATTACATAGCATCATGCTTTATAAGGCTGACAAAAGACACAGATCCATCCAGTTCAGCACCCCTCTCATGGCTTATGATGTCCAGTTGGGTTGCCAGAGTAATGGAGAGCTATTGTGGTGCAAGTCAAAATTCAGTGGGAATTGTGGGCTATTGTTATGGTCTATGCATGTATTTCAGTCTACTGTGCTTTAAGACAAAAGCTGAAATCCCCTAGGCTTAAAACTGTAGGTCCCTGGCATACAGTGCTTAGTTTCCTCATACAATTATTACAGAACAAAGAGAAAGGCAGGAGAAACTGAAAAAAATACAAGTCTTATGCAGCAAGACTGCCCTCTTGTGTTAATATTAAGAAATACATTTTGCAGTAAGAGGTTTCTGTAAAAAAATTCAAAAATTTGAGTGCCAGCAGTCACTTCTGAAATGATACCTGCCTAAAGAATCCACAGAGTAGAGGGTTTCACACAGCTCTCTGGTATTTGCAGCAGTAGATAGTGAATATTATTTTGTGCCTTTGGATCTGAACCACAATGATAATGTCACAGGCACAGGACTAGTTAAAATTTTAACAGTAACAACAGGGAGTATGCAGTCATGTTAATAGATAAATGATGTTAATTTCAATTTTAAAGCAGCTTGATATGCTGTCCACTCGGAGCACTGTTTCACTGCAGTCTACGAATGGTATTTTATTTGAACATTTCTCTCTGCAGAGTAAGCGATATGGTCTCCCCTACATATTCAAAAACAGAAATATGTGCAGAATAGTAATGGAATCCCACTTATTTGTATTTGTAGGTGGGCATTGTGTTACAGAAATTAAAAATACTACAATAGTATTAGGTTCTAATGGCACAGTACTCAGTGACTGGCTCTGACAAATCACAAGAACCAGTACCAGTACCATTCAACAGTGTAATACAGATGGCAACATCAGTAGAAAAAACAGGTAGGCTTGAGAAGCAACTGCTTAATAAAAATACAATTACCATGTGTACATGTAAAAGACATTTTTGCATATGTTATCAGCAGAATAAATGATGACATATACATAGAAAAGAGAGAAAATAAAGCAGTTTTACCTCCTGTCAGCAGCTATGCATGGAGGAGCGGTCCTCTGTCAATCCTTTAGTCAATCATAGGATGTTACTATGGATAATGGCGGCTGAAGAACAGTGCCCATTTTTCTCCTTCCTAAGCTTTATATCACTACAGATCTGAGAAAGATTGGCCCTTTTGTGATGACATCATGTTGAAACAGCTTTATATTTGCGGCCATTAACCAGGAATTAAATGGTACTGATTTTGGAGGCTGATTTTCAGATATTTAGTATTAAGTAGAAATGGTGTGCTATAGGGGCGTGCGATGTAAAAAAAAAACAATATCGCAATTTTTTTTTTTTACTTACCCGATATCGATAACTGCCGATGATTCTCCTCTTATTCTGCAGCTTGATCCTGTGCGGCGCCTGTGGAGCTTCCGGGAGGTGGAGATAAAGCAGCGGCTCAGCACACTTAGAAAGAAAAGCAGAGACTCACCCGGCACAGCTGCACTAACAGCCGATAGCTCATTAAAACTCAGTGAATATTCATATTCACTGCGTTTTAATGAGCTATCGGCTGTTACTGCGTCTGCGCCGGGTGAGTCTCTCTGCTTTTCTTTCTAAGTGTGCTGAGCCGCTGCTTTATCTCCACTTCCCGGAAGCTCCACATGATTACCCGATATTGCAGTTTTGCAATATCTGGTAATCACTGTGTGCGATATTATCGTGAACGATACATATCGCACACCCCTAGCGTGCTATATAACAATATAATGCACACACAAAATGACTTAATAGGATTATTTCCCTAGGGGCTTAACTGTTCCCTTATCACATTGATTGCAACCTGAGGGTTGAATGACGATTTGCCAGGAGTTTCCTAAGACCACTGGAAATTGTTGCGGAAACCACGACAATATTCCCATTGTAAAGTTGCAACCGCAACAAATTTTAGAAGTTGTGACTGCAACAACATTCCCATAGTACAGTCGCGACTGCAACAGTTTTCTTATTGTTCCATTTCAATTGTGAGAATATTTCCATAGAAAAGACGTGACTGTGACAATTTCTCACTGTACCACTGCAACAATTTTGAAGTTGCAACTGCAACAATATTTCCATAGTAAAGTTGTGACTGTACTAAAGGGTATAAAAAGGTCGAGAACCACTGCTTTAACAGAATCAAACTCAACACTTTTCAACCATAAAACACATAGCATTTGTAGTCTTTGTCCTACCCTTATGGCTTAATACAAGTCATTAATATCTACTATTTGGATAAAACTCATAGTAACACTTTGGAGGCTTTTCAAAGACGTCATGGCAGTGAGGATACCCTATACCCTGCTATTGTAACAAATTCTTCCATTTTATAGAGGTCTGGTCTGTGGCTCATTTAGTAATTCAACTCCTTTTACTTTATAGGTCACTGCTATTACTAACGATCAGAAAGGCTGCACATTGTGGCAATACCACTATATGTGGCTAAGTCTGCCTTTTCCAGCAAAAGTCTGAAAAGTCTGAAGCTAGTGTTTAAGCCAGTACAGACTATCACCAATCTTCCTATCTAAAAACACATAATACAAAATTAGATGCAGGAAGCCATGAATGAAGCATAGTCCCTGTGTAGCGCTTTGCTGATATTTTTTATTCCCTCACTTCTTCCCACCATGGTTTTTAAGCTTTGCCAGAGTTTAATTTTCATAGTGGGATCTTACCCATCAGCATATTGATGTCAGTGTTAATCTGTGCTAGCAGTGCCTCTCTTCGTTGTTCTGCTCCTCGGAAGCACTTTCGTTTCAGAAGATAGTGGCCAAGCTTATCCTGAGCTTTTACATGCAATTCTTCACACTGCTCTGCTGAGATTTCCAAAGTCTGGGGAGACAAAAGTCCCATTGGGAAGGTTTGTGTTACTAGCTATCCAATCCCGCTTGGTAAATGTATGGAACTGCAGTATTATAAATATATTATTAAAATAAAATTATAAAGTTCAACTGGACAGCTAGGAGAAACCTTAGCCTTCCTACATGGGCCTCAAGCCTACCAGCTTCATATATGATTTCTATTCGACATCTACAGCTTAGTAGGATCTAGGCCACTACACTTAAAGTATAATGGATAACTGAGCTTCAACAATGGAATAATTGAATAGCGCTTTTGGAAAAAAAAACTCACAGCAGTAAGAAATGTAAGCAGCCGAACGAGTCATTCCCAAAGGCGCAGCTGCTGTATGTGGAGTAATTAGTGAAACTGCTAATTATGGAGAAGAAATATGATTTATACAAACACACACTCATTTAGAAAATGAAACAAGTGGCGTTTGGGAATTGATTCTACAGAAACATACACAGTGCTTCTGGGATGTTACAAGTCAGGTTTTATTTGGTATCTGCACAAAATGTCTCCCCCACAGCTCATGGAGGGTTAACATTCCCTTTAAGGCAATACTACATGATCAGCACTGTTAAGATCTGCTTGTGGAAATGATGTAATGCTAATAATAACCTCAACAGATACCCAGTGTGAGCACAGGTACAAAGCCATTACATGAAAACTATTTAATTCAGTGCAGACTGTTACTATCATTGAAGGGCTGTGAATCAACAGCATCAGCAGCCTTTTCCAAACAATGCTAGATGAGTGAATCCCCTATTGGTTTAAACCCCCTGCAGCAGTGAATGGGTGTATGTTTCTGGGACTGGTCTCATTGTTTTACAAACCTTGTGCATCTCTGTGTATTTATCCACTTTCTGCTGGAGTTGCTGATATTGCTCATCAGAAATTTCCTGATTTTTTTCCCAAAAGGGGAAAGTTTTATGAACTCTTCTTCGTTTCTTTAAAAACTTCAGTGCCTGAATTTAGAAAAATAGGAACAAGCTCAGAAACAAAGATCTTGCAAATACAATCATAGTGTGGTAAGATAATGATCCAGCAGATCAGAGAGAGATGGACGTCTGTAGGTATTTCAGATGCCCTGCATGCCTGGGACACTCACAGCTCGCTGAATGCACACAGCAGCCTTAAACTGACGGAGCTGGAATTTCTGCTTATGAAACCATTTCCTTTCCTTATATCCTCTCCAGGTCTTCTGGATCATCAGTGCAGACTTCTGCTGAATCTCCTGCAGGTGCTTGTCCATGTGCCCTGCACAAATCAGTTCATTTAGTGCAAGAAAATCTAGAGTATGACCTGCGTGTGTGTGAGTGACAACACAAGTGGGTGATTTGATGCCGCTGTATTCATGAAAAGTAGTTACAGCCATAGAGCTGAAAACTGATCACACAAAAACACAGAAGTCCACACTCCTGTGCAGCAGTGATGGGTATACTGCAACCATCTGAATTTTAAATTAAGTATAATGAAAGCCCCACTGTTTATTTCTGAATGTAATTGTTGACAATAGTCAACATTCTCCCTCTGCTATTTGCAGTGTGCAGTGTGATATGTTTAATCCACATGGGAATGTATAACCTGTACTCCTCCAACTGTTACAACTGTATCTGTCAGTACTCCCCCTTCCAGCACTTCATTCTATATTATAACTTCCCATATTGAAAATTAAAACCAATTCTTTTCTATATTTGGAAGTGGAACCTCTTTGGGCAAGGAAAGGCCATGCCATTTTTGGGAAGATCACACAATGATCAGGGTCCTCTATTGTTTTTTTACATTGCCCAGCTTATATTTTAAAGAGATCATATTTCCCCTTTTCAGTCCAGCTAATTTTCTCCTTTGACAAAACCTTGCTTATTTAAAAAAATAAAAATACATTCCTTTTAGCCACAAAGTCTTCCTTATTGTCCAGGTCATAAGCAGATATAGAACATGCTGTGCAAGCCAAGTACATTTGCTATGTACCTGTATAAACATGTTTGTACAGGCTTATATGAGAATGCCAGGGTAGAATTTGTGGGAATGGTAACACGACAGCAGTACTTGTACTCCAGTTATTCACTTTCACCCCACTATGACATACCTGCATGCACGATCTCCAGCAGAATCAGTTGCTTCTCATGGAATATTCTCATTGCTCTCAGTCTCTGAAGATGCAGCTGCTCCCTAAGAGTTTCTTCTTCTTTCTGTTTCTTTAGATGAATCATTTCTCGCTCTCGCTTAGCCCTTAGATGATGCAGAATGAGTACAGATTATTTTTGGTTACAATTATTCCATTCATCCCTAGTATGCAATACACACAGAACACCATCAACCATAGGCCAAGGCCTGGCAGAATGTTACAGATCTATACTCCCATGCAGCAATGCACCACGTTTATTTCCAGGATTTTTTTTCCCATATGCTGGCAAATCAAGACTTTTCCTTACCACTATAATAACCAAACTTCTTTTATGTTTTCTTGCTGTTATTTCCTGTACTTCATTAGTAAAGAAAAATCTACCATGCATGCTTCCTGGCTTTTACTACAACAAAAGATTCAGGTGGAACAAAATCATCACAACTAAAACTATGACTCCACTTTTATATTGATGTTTTAGTATCATAAACTACAGGCTTCAGATAATTTACTAACTCTTCATATGCATCCCCTACACAAAATAATAAACCATACCACTCCCCCACATATGGAATTCTGCTATAAACCCTGCTTTCAGTAAACACATAATGTGAAAGGATATTGGATTTGTTATATTCAGACAATCAGTCTCCTTGAAACTGTAGTCTATTACCTTCCTCCTTCCAGTTCACCCTGTTTGGCTTTGTAATATCTCCTGTGGCACCCTCCCTAGGTGGATCCTACCCATTTTATATGGGGATATGTTCCTGTTCTTTGTACCCAGTTGCTTTAGTTGAATTTTACTTTCTGCTTTTTGTTATACAGATCTGAGGGAGGTTTGTGTGGCTGGCCTATGGCACAAAAGGTGTTGTTTCCCTATGTAACTCAGCTAAAAGGAATTAATTGAGGTATTCCATTTCCCCCACAGTCAAAAATAAGGATAAGGTGCTTAACCTGCTTTGTGGGGAAAAAAAAAAAAGACTCCCTACGAGAGACTTTATCCCATGATGCCTGTTTGCTGGTGGAATAAACAAGATTTAATTCTAGATTTCCTCTCTGGAGCTCTTTTAGGCTGCACTACATCCTGTGCCAAGTCAGCGGTTCAAATTTTATTTCAACAACTTTATCCAAAAGTACAATACACGATATCAATGGGAGCTGAAACATAGGGGGTTATTCACTGAAGTCTAAATTGCTGCATATAGGTGCGAATTCGCCAGATAAAGACAGTCACAATAGACTAATACTGTCGTAGTCGCGACTTTATTATGGGAAAATTGTCACAATCTTAACTTTAAAAAATTGTCGCGACTTTACAATGGGGAAATTGTAGCGGATTTACTATTGGAATCCACTGTTTGTGAATTCAACAGTCAAATTTGCACTATAGTGAATAACTCCCTATAGTGTTCCACCAGCTATCCAGTGTCTCACCAGCCAGAAACATCTACCTGAAAGTTCTCTGTATGGAAGACACAGCATTTGGGAGCTTCTTCATTCTCTTTCTCAGCAGGAATCCCCTCCACATGGCTTGAATAGTACTTGCTGCTCTGTGAATTCTCTGCAAAAGCAATGCAGAGTGGTTGTATGTGAAAAGCAAATAGTGTCCATAGAATGCAGGGCTAAAGGTCTAGGATTAAGCACAATAGTGCCGAATGCATTAGATCTAATGAGCTTCGTGATTTTCTATATGACTGTTTTTCACAGAAAAAATAAAGATTGTTTTTATTTATAACCGAATAGTCAGAATTTGGACCTTTTCTAAATGTATAAATAAAGTGATTTACAAAAGGTGTGTTTTACTATGATCAATTCATCCAGCTGTAAAAGTGTTCTCTTGTCCATAATATTAAAGGGACAGGAATTAGACTAAGGCCTATTTGGGAGTTTGGTAAAGGAAAAATGTTCAGAGGCTCAGTTCCAAGTAAATTACTTATATACACAACAATGCAGGTTTCATTAACTGAAAGGCACATAGAGAACATTATTTGATTCAATGACATCTCAGTCTCACCAATCTGCACCTGTGCCCCCTTACTGCTGTGCATTAGTACCAGCATGGTGTAGGTTTGTGCTCTACTGTGTCTGCCAATAGGATCTGTGCTCAGCAAACTGTTTGCAGGATGTGCAATTAGATGTAAACTGGGTGCTGAAAAACTGGATGTTACTGTTCTGCAGGCAGATTGGCAACAAATCTGGACCATCCTTCACCAAAGCATGAAACATGCAGTGAATAAAGACTATATTCAGCAATAATGAAGATGGTGCATATAAGCACACATCATTGTGTTAAAAGGGCCTCACAATTGTACTAACATATTGTATTTTATTTATTTATATAGCACGAACATCTGATGCAGAACTTTTACAGTGAATCATCATTCACTTCAGTGCCTGTCCCGAGAAGCTTACAATCTAGGCTTCTTGTTCAGTCACACACAGACTAGTCAGACGACAATTAAACTAGTAAGTTTTCAAAGCAGCAGTGCTAACCACTGAGCCAACTTAGTGTGATTAGCACAGATAATTGTGCTTAAAGGGCCCCACAATTTTAGTTGCCTACAGGCCCAGTCAATAGTAGGTAAAGAGGCCCCAGTATAGATGGAGACCTTTAACTTCAGAGAGCTTAACAAATGCCTCTAAATAAAAGATGAAGTTTTTTGCAAATGCTCCTATGAAATATTTTGGTTATAAGCCTTTAGCTCATTCTCTATTTGGCTTCCCTATACTTTGCAGACCAGATGTAAAAGGAGAGTACAGGTAATATGGTCTGTTCTACCCTATAACATTATTTTTCCTATTTGTGTACACCTATTGGTTCACATAATAAGCTGCAGTAGAGTTGTCCGATTTGCTACTGACATGTGAACCACATTCCAAGTCTATAAAAAGCCTTTTCACTGGGCAAACTTTACCATGGTCCCCATGGAATGTACAAAGCTATTATTATTATTACAGTAGTACAAAAAAAGTAGCAGGAGTTTCCAGCTTCCCCTACTGACCACAGAATTAGTGTAGCTACAAAAGGAGCAACCAACATGACTCCCTTTAGCTTTATCAATGAATGACAAGCAGAGTGGAACAAGACAAATAATGCACTACAAGCGGCTTTCTAGGTCACATTTAATAGCATTACTTTGTTAGATGGTTGCTCTAACAAGGATTAGTAGACCTTTTAATACCTGCATTTCTTGCTGTTGGAAGGAGCTAGAGTACAAGATATCCAGAAGCTCCCCAAGCTCTTGGCCAAAACCTTTTCCAGTCCATTGTTTGTTTAACAGAGCCCTGAGACCTGGAGATAAAAGCAAATCTGTACAAACCTATATATTTCTGATCATGGGTCTTTAACCTTCACTATAACTTTACCACCAAGAGTATAAAAGTAACCAATGCTTCCCATAGAACTGTAAATAATACATATTCATAGTCCAATATAGCTGAAACTGGCAGAGAAAGACACAACACAAACCAATCAAAATCCTCAAAGAAACGGGATGGAATGGAGGGAGGAGTTAGAATAGTTGATGAGGTCAGGGTTAAAATTAAAAATAACCAAAACCTGCTAAAGTGTGTGATGACAAATGCTAGAAGCCTATAACAAATAAAATGGCTGACCTAGAATTATTGATGTTTAAAGAAAATTATGATATAGTGGGAATAACAGAAAGATGGCTTAATAATAACTATGACTGGGCATTAAACATAGAGGGGGATATACATTGTTCAGAAGAGACTGTAAATACCAGAAAGGGGGAGGAGTTTGCCTTTATGTTAAGTCTTGCCTAAAGCCCATATTAAAGGAAGATATTTGTGAGAGCAATGAAAATGTAGAATCTTTATGGGTAGAATTACATGGAGGGAAAAACAGAAATAAAATACTGATGGGGGTTTGCTATAAGCCGCCAAATATAATAGAATCCATAGAAGATTTGCTATTAGGACAAATAAATTAGGTAGCAAAACACAATGAGGTAGTAATAATGGGGGACTTCAACTTCCCAGATATAAATTGGTAAACTGAAAGCTGTATATCCCATAAAGGAAATAGGTTTATGTCAATTGATAAAGATAATTATATTTCCCAACTGGTGCAGGAACCAACAAGAGGGATGAAGGGGGCGCCATTAGATTTAATATTATCTAATAAGCCTGACAGAATAACACAGGTGCAGGTGGGGGGGCCCCTAGGAAATAGTGACCATAATATCATAGATTTCCAGTTAACCTTTAATGGGATTTACTGTCATGAGGCCACTAAAACATTTAACTTCAGAAAGGCTAAATTTAGTCAGCTTAGAGATGCCCTTACTATCATTGACTGGGACAAGGTTCTCAATAATAAAAGTACAGATGCTAAATGGGATATTTAAAAAATCTTGACTACTCACTGTGAGAGGTACATACTATATGGGAATAAAAGAAAGCCTATGTGGATGAATAAAAATGTAATTGGGACTATAAATGCCAAAAAGAAAGCATTTACAGTGCTAAAACAGGAAGGCAGTATAGAAGCACTACAAAAGGTATATGGTTCAAAATAAATTATGTAAAAAACAAATTAAAGCAGCTAAGTTGGACACAGAAAGACTCATTGCCTAAAACAAACCCAAAAATGTTTTTTAATTACATAAATAATAAAAAGATTAAACCCGATAGTGTTGGCCCCTTAAAAAAATAATGAGGGGATTATGGCAGAAGAAGATCAGGAGAAAGCCAATTTATTAAACATGTTTTTTTCCACTGTGTTCAGAGAGGAAAATGAAATGGTAGGGGAAATGAAGAGAGAGAAAGTAAATGCTCCTTTAAATGTTGAATCCAGTGCTTTTTTTGTAAAAAAATATTTGCCGGTACTGCTCCTAACGCAGCATTCACACAGCCAGCCACTGTCTGTCTGAATGACCTGATCAGTCATCAGATTTTCCGGTACACCGTACCGGCTCGTACCACCGCAAAAAAAGCACTGGTTGAATCTATAACCCAGGTAGAAGAACTACCCATCTTAACATGATTAAAATAGATAATTAACCGGGTCCAGACAATATACACCCTAGGATCTTAAGTACAGTCATAGACAGACCATTATTTTTAATATTTAGGGACTATAATAACAGGGACTGTTCCAAAGGACTGGCGTGTTGAAAATGTGGTTCCTGTATTCAAAAAGGGGTCAAAGTGTGAACCTGAAAACTATAGACCTGTAAGTCTAATTTCTATTGTGGGTAAACTGTTTGAAGGTTTTCTAAGAGATGCTATCCTATAGTATCATAACACAAAGAAATGTATAACTCCATTTTCTCATAAACCCATGTTGATTCGATCCTGCCAAACAAATTTAATTAGCTTCTATGAGGAAGTCAGTTATAGACTGGACAGAGGGGAGTCACTGGATGTCATATACCTTGATTTTTCCAAAGCATTTGATACCGTGCCACATAAGAGGCTGGTACATAAAATGAGGATGATTGAACTGGGGGAAAATGTGTGTAAGTGGGTTAGTAACTAGCTCAGTAGTAGGAAACAGATGGTGGTTATAAATGGTACATACTTACAATGGGTTACTGTTAATAGTAGATAACCCCAGGGATCAGTTTTGGGCCCTCTTCTCTTCAATATATTTATAAATTACCTTGCTGAGGGATTACATAAATCAAATCTCAATTTTTGCAGATGATACCAAACTTTGTAAAGTAGTTAATACAAAGGAGGATAGTACTTTACTACAGATGGATCTAGATACATTGGAAGCTTGGGTAGGAAAGTGGCAAATGAGGTTTAACACTGATAAATGTAAGGTTATGCATAAATGCATGTCTATATTATTTTCTAAATGGGAAAGCACTGGGCAAAACAAACATGGAAAAGGATTTATGAATTCTAGTTGACAATAAACTTAACTGTACCAACCAGTGCCAAGCAGCAGCTGCCAAAGCAAGTAGGGTTATGGGGTGCATCAAAAGGGCTATAGACACATGATGAGAACATAATTATACCACTTAACAAAGCACTGGTCAGACCACACATGAAATATTGGGCGCAGTTTTGGGCACCAGTGCACAAGAAAGATGTGGTTGAGCTTGAGCGGGTTTGAAGGCGGCTACTAAAGTAATAAAAGGAATGGGCAATATACAGTACCAAAAAAGATCAAAACTGGGCTTGCTAGACTAGAAAAAGAAGATTAAGGGGTAACCTAATAACTATGTATAAATATATTAGAGGTCAGTACAGAGATCTCTCCCACAATCTATTGATACCAAGAACTGAAAGTATTACAAGTGGGCATCCTCTACGTTTAGAGAAAATAAAGTTTCTGCATCAACATATAAGGTCTTTTTTTTTTTTTTTTTTTTTAACTGTAAGAGGTTATGGAACTTTCTGCCTGAAGAAGTTGTTATGGTTAAATCCATTAAGGAGTTCAAAACTGGTTTGGATGCTTTCCTTCAGTGTAAGAACATAAGTTATGGGTAACTGTAGGTGGGATCTTGATTGCCATATTTGGAGTCGGGAAGGAATTTTTTCCCTAATATGAAGATAATTGGCTCTTGCCTCATGGGTTTTTTTTGCCTTCCTCTGAATCAACATTAGAGGAAAATAGGCTGAATTGGATGAACTCGTGTCCTTTTTAAGCCTTATAAATTATGTTACTATGTTTTAGGAATTCAACTTGACATTCAAACAAGTTCTGCAACTACCATGCTGATCCAAAATTATTTTTCTGCCATTAAAGATGCTCCTTTATTCTAAATTTATTTAACTAAATGTTTTGAAATCCACAATTTGTGATATTTGTACTAACAAATGAATAAAGATGTAAAATGAACATCTAAAGACAACATTTATATAAAAGAATTCTTCTTCTTGTGTAGGTTTATAATTTGGATATAGACCAGAAAGAAATCAGAAAGGGTAAAGGCAAACATTTACTGCAGCGGTATACCAATACCATTATCCTGAGGAATATTTAATTTGTGCAAATAAATTCCATTGAGGATGATAATGCAAATCTACTGGTTTGAACCTACAGGAATCAGGGGCATGTTCTGTAATTACTATCAGAAATTCGCTTATAAGCTAGAAGAACATTTTCTTAACTTTGTAAATATCACACAGTGTTTCCTGACTCACCTTTATACCTAGTCTCCAGAATCTGCACAATGTCTGGATTAAATCGTACCATTAGGAGCAGGGCTGAGGTTGCTGCTCTCCCAATGACCGGGTTGGAAGATGCTGAAAGCTTGTATATAAGTTCATCCAAGATGGACTGCAGTGATTCCTTTGATACCTCCCATGTAGCAGAACTTAAAAGGACAATAAAAAAAAGAATAAAAAAAGTTTTTATACTAATTTATAAAGGGTGCATACAGTATGCAGAATCAATGCATAGTCAAAATAATTCCCAGGCAGCAATTTAGAGAAAAGTGGAAACCAGATTGTTGTCTATATTGATACCAAAGAGCACAAATGGCAGTGGATGTATACGCAAGATATTGGCCTATAATTCTTATGTATTTCATTTTTTTCAAGGGGATGACCACCTTAAAAGACAGTTTTTAGTTTGTTGAAAACTGTATGTAGTTTTTTAGAATCTTTGCTTTTCCATTTTACCTCTTTTTTTCTGGATTCTGAGGTCACAATAACAACTGAACCTGATGCTTTATTTTTAAAGCTATAATTTTTTTTTTTATATTAGTTATCTTTCTTTACAGGTCCTGAACAATAAACTTCTCTATTCTTAAAGCCACTGCTCCAATCAGTTTCTTCCAAGATCAGACTTTTGGCCCATGATATTATTTTTATTGCTACTGATATAAACTTCACCTTAAAAATAAGCAAAAAGATTCAAGTGTTCAATGACGCAGCTGTTTATGCCAAGAAAAAGGTGAATTTTCACTCCATGTGTAAAAACTGTTTGCAGAGGAAAAATGTATGTTATCTGTAAATGAATCAATTCCACAGTTTCTTCCTTAGAAAATCAAGTCTATTGTGCTTCAGTTACTGCCTGGCATCAGGTATTGGGTGTGAAGAGAATGTGAAGATTTGTGATCAATATTATCTAGATCAGTGATGCCCAACCTTTTTTGGCCTGAGGGGCCATATAAATCAACAGCCGGCGCTGACTAATGGAATGTATATGCGTTCCAACATATAATGAACCCGGAAGTAAGGGTCTTAACAATGCGGGGAAGCATTCCACCCAATTGTGAGATACTGCAAACAGTGTATTACTGAACTGACATCCTGTTCAGTAATAAGATGACCAGGTCCTCCTTCCCTGTTGCCGATTTCCTGCACTGTGGGCAGAAACTTTGAGGGCCGAATAGCATCGCGGGCTGGATATGGCCCGCGGGCTGTAGATTGGGCATCACTGATCTAGATTAATGGTGAATTATTTTTCAGATACCTGTTTGCTTGCAGCACTTTCTGTAACACTGACATTACAATGGCTCCTGTTTCTTCATCATCAGTCATCAGTAACTGCAGGAATTGCTCATGCTGCAAAACTTTTAAACATTTCAAATTAGATTTGGACAAAATAAGTGTAATAGCAGTTTTAGTATCAGTAACATGATAACAATTACCATCTTTTGAGAGCTGTATGTGGCCACTAACCAGCCAGATTATGGAATCAGTCACAGTCCGAAAACTGTTAAATAACTCCCCTCTTTCTTCATTCTGCAGTAAATAAAAAGTAACAAAAGATAAAAGCAGCTTTATCGGATATATAATCATCTTACACCTTAACATTAATAACATTATGATTGTAATTCTATGAGCGAAATTTTTAAACTCTGAAAGACCACTATGGGTCTTTCAGAGTTTACTGAGAGAAATCTCACGTTGTTCTCATAAAGTTTTTTGAGAACTCGAGATTGAGTTTTTGAATCGTGATTTTTTTTTAAACTTTTGATAGAAAGGTAGCCATACTTTACATTAGTAACATAGCTACCTTACCATTTAAAATTTTGAAAAATCATGATCAAAAGACTCATTCTCTAAATAAATCTCACAAAAACAAAGCAAGATATCTCTTATTAAACTCAAAAAGGCCCAGAACAGTCTTTCTGAGTTTAACAAATTTCAACCTATGTGTAAAAAAAGAATTAGAATAATAAACTTAACTGAACTAGTAGGCTAATCTATCTTTTACAACCAAGCTAGTCGAGTAGGAAGAACATAAGAGCAGTCCACCAGAATGGAGTGGAACAACTGCCTGTTCAGAGGAGAATAATCAGAACAGTTTGGCCATTCAACCATGTGACTAAACTGCAGACGTAAAATATTATATACCAATTAGGTTTATTTTGTTGATGAAATGTGCAGTAGAATCATATAGTTGTAAAACAATGGTTATGTATCCAATGCTGCTAGAATACATCAAAGATAAATAACACCTTTTACATACATTTCACAGGAAAGGCTAAAAAGAATTACCTTCATCACTCGAACAAAACGAGCTTGAATTCGTCTTGCCAGAACCAGCAGGTTCAAAAGAGCTGAAGGCAACAACTTGGTGTAAAACTCCTCACCGTTCTCTGAGGGATCCAGGCCCACACAGCAATTACTAGGCATAGAGAGGAGCAGTTATCAGCTTAGTGGTAAATTTGACCTTTGTTAAAATTAAAGGAGAACTAAAGCTATAAAATAAAAAAAAGACTTATTAAAAAAACTTGTATAGAGATGAATCGCTACAGTCACAGCATGAACTGAGGCCAGGGAACCAAGTGGGAGGAGCTTCGCGCTGGCTTCTATGTGAGCCTGTGCTGTGAAGAAGCATCGGGTGCCAGGTAATTACAGCACAGTTCATGCTGTGAATGTAGTGATTCATCTCTATACAAGTTTTTTTTTTTAAGTCTTTTTTATTTGATACCTTTAGTTCCCCTTTAAATGTATTATCTGTCAAGGGGGTGAAAAACCTATTTTTGATATTTCAATTTTCATCCTTAAATAAACATTTTTTCTATTATGCTGTCCTCATTTTATTCTTTTGATTGTCCTACTATTACATTTCAAGACTGTTACATTGTTATAAATGAAGCAAAAAAACTCATATGAGTAAGTGCTTCTAAGCATGAAAAGCGTAAGAATTTGCTTGCTCTTATGGTGGCCTAAATTGGAGCTTTTTTAATTGCTTTAATAAAAGTTGCTTATAGAATACTGGAGTGCTGGAGGATCTTTTTGCTTCACTCATTACCAAGATATGTAAGATTTCCTTTTCCTATGCACACAGTGGAAGCAAATGTGCAAGTATCGAAACTTTTGTTGTATTAGGATTGAGCCGTTGACCTAACACGCATTGCTTGTGAGTTTGTTTCTTACATTGTTATAGCTTGATCTGTGGAATAAAAACAAGATGTTTGGTTTTCACCCAAATGCTGTGCTTATAGCCTGTAAATTGATACAATGGTATATGGAGTCTCGGGCTTAAGAAGAGGGAGCTACAAAAATCAGTTACTAATTTAGGCTGCCCTCACACAAGCATATGATGCGCAGCGCATCATACACTCATGTGAACCCAAACTAAAAGAAAGAGAGGCACTTATAATGTAAACGCCATAAGACACAGTGATGCAGTGCTTATTAAACATGCATTGACAGCACTAATAAAACAGAAAGCAATTCTTCATGGCTCAATATCCCTTTAACAAGTGAACTCAGTCAGTATAGTTTAATTGTTTCTTACATCAGAAGCCTTATTAGCAAAAGGATTTAGTTTACTGAAGGAGTACTTTTTACCTAAGGTTGGTTAGAGAATGGCTTAAATGAATGCTCACTTCTTTTTTCTCCTTTACTTGATACAATCTAACTTTCACATCATTATATACTGTAGAATAGAGGAAAATAAATAGAGGTAATGCATTAAGGTGGCTGAAGACAATTTAAATATGGGCAATGAAATCAGTCTTGACAATAGCAAGTAACAGCTAATTTGGAGATTATGGAGATTCCTATCTCTAGATACTTTGCTGTAATAAATTCACAAACCAGCTAAAGAATATATATTGTAAGAAATTATGGAGATTCGTTAAGGAAAAGTGTTATAATACAATGTATGTATATTTATATATTTAACTTGGGAAGGGTTTCCATAATCTGTTATTAAAAGAAAATACCTAAGTGTGGCAGCAAGACTTGCTGCAGTTGCCCATCCTCCAACAACCAGCCTGTAATCTTGTTTCAAAACAAGGACACAGTACTGAATCAGGTTATAATGATAAAGATCTTCCTTCAGTTTTCGCTGCTCTTTGCTCCCAGCAGGTGCTAATTTTAAAATATCTGTAAAACACAAAAGAAGTTATCACTACAAATTAAAAGGTAAAAAGCAGAATCTTTAACATATACTACAAATTATACTTGTTATTTTGTACCTTTTAGCCTCAACAGCACAGCAGGGACATTTTCACTGATGCTTTCTGTAACATCTTTTGCCAACTTAAAGATTCTGGGATCGACAGCATCATCCGCCATTTTTTCAGACTAGGGTTTCAGGGTCTGTCCTTAGACAACAATGCAGTATTAGTTAGGAGAATTGGAACATTAGCAAAGTCTATAGCTAAATCAGATTAACATAACCCACTGCTCGATGTAACATGGATTTAGTGTACAAGAAATGGATGACCAACCATGATTTGTTTATTACAGATTTCTAAAACCAATCTCTAACTTCAGATCCTTGCACCTTGTCTCCAGATCCCACATAATTCACAGTTAGACCTTGAACTACTTTCCACATGGCAATGAATCATGTCTGCTGAATTATCAGTGACAATGTAGTAGTCCCAACTCTATCCAACTCTAATATACGCTAAGTATTGTCTTTCCTCGTCCCAACGTGACCATCGCTCTGATTTACAATCCCAGCCATAAAGCATGGTAAATATGCTAGATTACTGACAGGAGTGGGCTAGCATCATTTAGGAATCCAGAACAATGTACTCCCCCTCATGATATTTTAGTTAAATCAACTTCGGCCTCACTTTTCTATGGCAGTAGGGTGGGTACAAGTAATGTTTATGTATTTTATAAATGGGGAAAAGGAGGAGATTTAGGGGGTTATTCCTCAAGGTACGTATTATCCCACAGCTGTGTGATTTTGACCAAACTATATGCAAATTTCTACCATTCCCAATTTAGCTCATTACATTATTTACTGTCCCACACCTGGCGCTACATTATTTACTCTTCCGGGGCCACATTGATTAGGGAATTCATTGTGTATTGAAGTGAAAAGTCAGCAAGGCTTAGAGGCCCCACCATAACTGACCGAGTCCCATTGGAGATGAATTGAGCATTTAAAGGAGAATATTCCATAATAAATTTTGTCTCAGTAACCCATCCCACTTCTCTTAATGCACTGGCAGCTCCTCAGTTCCTTACCCAGCAGCTCTCCCTGCCCGGCCGGCACCCAAGTGAACTATGTCCATTGGTTGCCCGGCAACCCCAAGCTACTATAGCGTGGAGATGCTCAGTTCCAGTCGCACGGCGAATGGCATGCTGGGACTACCGTGCGTCAAACCCTTACGCTCCCTACACGCAGACAAGTGAGTAGATGCCCGTATTTAATGTCCGTGAGATATCTCCGAGCTCAGCCTGCCAGCCAGGGGCGGGACCATAGGCATGAAACGAGCTTCCATTGGCGACTGGACGCATCTCGCTCTCGGATTGGGCAGACATCTGCCCAATCCAAGAGCGAGATGCCAATGGGAGCCAGTTCCATGCCTATGGTCCCGCCCCTGGCTGGCAGGCTGAGCTCGGAGACGCAGACCGGCTCCGGGCAGATGATAGAAGGCTGGCAGGATGAATGGGGCTGCCTGCTCAGTGTTTGACACGAAGGAGCGGGCGCTGGTGCTCGGTGAGAGTTTCGACAAACATCCGCGGAGCGGGTACCACACTATTCGCTGTAAGTTCGTCCTCCTTAACTCTGGGGATTACATCTCAATGTCTAACCCCTCCTTTCCTCCCTTCCTTTCCTCCATATGTCTGTCAGTGCGCCCCCCA
>WMED01004175.1:0-20794 GCA_019650415.1 Pipa parva
AGAAGAATCAAATGCTTTTATACCATAGAGTAGACCCAACATGCTTTTATACCATGATGCAGACCCAACATGTTTTTACATCATGGAGTAGGCCAAACATGCATTTATACCATAGAGTAGACCCAACATGCTTTTATACATGGAGCAGACCCAACATGCTTTTATACCATGTAGTAGACCCAGTATGCTTTTATACCATGGAGTAGGCCCAACATGCTTTTATACCATAGAGTATACCCAACATGCTTTTATACCATAGAGTAGACCCAACATGCTTTTATACCATAGAGTAGACCCAACATGCTTTTATACCATGGAGTAGACCCAGAATTCTTTTATACCATGGAGTTGACCCAACATGCCTTTATACCATATATGGTATTGTATGTATACCATGTATTGTATGTTTGTGTGTATGTATGTATTGTAATGTATGTATGTATTGTAATGCATGTATGTATGTATTGTATGTTTGTGTGTATGTATGTATGCATTGTATGTATGTATTGCATGTATGTAATGTATGTATGCATTGTATGTATGTATTGTATGTATGTAATGCATGTATGTATGCATTGTATGTATGTATTGTATGTATGTAATGCATGTATGTATGCATTGTATGTATGTATTGTATGTATGTAATGCATGTATGTATTGTTATGTATGTAAGTATTGTATGTATGTATGTAATGTATGTATATATGTAATGTATGTATTGCATGTATGTATGTAATGTATGTCTGTATGATTGTATGTATCTATGTAAGTATGATTGTATGTATGTAATGTATGTATGTATGTATGATTGTATGTATTGTATGTATGTATTTTATGTATGTATGTATGTAATGTATGTATGTATGTATGATTGTATGCATGTATGTATTGTATATATGTATGTATTGTATGTATGTAATGTATGTATGTATGTAATGTATGTATGTATGTATTGTATGTATGTATGTATGTATTGTATGTATGTATGTAATGTATGTATGTATTTATTGTATGTATGTATGTATGTATGTAATGTATGTATGTATGTATTATATGTATGTATGTATTGTATGTAATGTATGTATGTATGTATGTAATGTATGTATGTATTGTATGTATTTATGTATTGTATGTATTGTATGTATGTAATGTATGTATGTAATGTATGTATGTATGTATGCATGTATTGTATGTATGTATGTATTTATTGTATGTATGTATGTATGTATGTAATGTATGTATGTATTGTATTGTATGTATGTAATGTATGTATGTATTGTATTGTATGTATGTATGTAATGTATGTATGTATTGTATGTATGTATGTATTGTATGTATGTATGTAATGTATGTATGTAGCCTTTATTTTTTTAAGTCATTTCCAGCCATCTTTGATCCATTAAGTAAACAGACCCATGGTTTTCTATGAATCTTTATATTAAACATATTCCCAAAGTTCCCCCCAGAAATCTCAGTCGATTAAAAGAACAAGAAAAAGAACAACACAAAAACAAATAATACTAAAAAAATAAAAATTAAGAATGAAACTTCCCCACCATGGACCAGACTGGCAAATTTCTCTTTCTGCTGTTAGTTTCCCATTAAATCAAGGAGGAGGAGGAGGATGGACGGATTTTTTTTTATTTATTTATTAGAAGTTTTGCTCAGTGGAGAGTATGAGACCAGAATTCATTCTTTCTTTTGTCTAGAAATGTCACGCTTGGGGCACACCCAGAATTAATATAATTGGTGCTTAAGGGCTGAAGTAGCATCATTAGTGCTTTGTGTTAGCGTTACACACCCACGCCTGGTGTTACAAGCAGCAGCTGACAATGCCATCCTCTTTCTTTATTTATGACCTTCCCTTTGTGTGTGGGGCAGAGGTCTTATCTAAAAAGCCCCCCCACCCCTCTCTTATATCTTCAGAAACCAAGTGGCCGGGGGATGGGTAAATAAGCCCCAATTTTGCAGCCAGAAAAGAGACTGCAAACTAAGCAGCTGGCTGCTGCTCTGCACTTGGAGGTCTTTATTTACTGGTGGATTGCAAGCTCCCAGGAACTAAAAAGCAGCTACACCTTTGGGATGGCTACAGACATGGAAACTGGGGTGGGAGGTTTTAGGGGCGCGCAATATAATGGTGGAACCCCTGGACGTGTCGATCCTAGCCTTGTGACCCATAACTTCTCAATTCACCATGTGACGTGTGGCTTACAGGACCAGTAATAGCAAAACAAATATAAATTCCCATTTTGGATTGGTATGACAGTTATTCAAATGGAGAACTTGTAAAAAAAAATCTTTGAAGTTAAATTTATGAATTTTATTGCTTTCTTGTCTGTTTTGTTTCTTTACTGACAGCGACCATGTTGTTAGACAGACCTCACCCAGTCCCGTTGGTTTCTATGGTGATTTAGATAATACATATACAGGAAGTGTTGCTGTTGCCCTAAAGCCAGGTTTTTAAAGCGAAATATCTTCCGTTATAGAGACAATATAGGGTGATTGGAAGCGCAGGGTGAATATGTATGTATATATATATATATATATATATATATATATATATATATATATATATAATAACTATTAATTCATTGGAGGACTGCTCACATTGTTCTTTGCTACGGACCCTACCCCTTTAAGGACGTCTTCCCATCATGCCCCACTGAGACTGAGGTGGTATTTAAATGTCCTGATCTGAGCGGTGGAAGGGATTTCAGCAGGAACCTTACTAGTGATTTAAAAATCTATTTGTTCAGTGTCTTATCTCACCGCGCCAGCTGCCTGAATATTAACTAGGAGCGTGGCTAACACGTTCGCTATAATTGGTACTCTCTGCATTTTTTTTTTTCGCTGGGACCAATTTGCCATGAATCTTTTAGCTGTTATAATTAGGATCCTGCTTGTAAGTCACATTCATAGAAATCCAACTAAGTTACGCACTCATTAACCCCTTCCTTTTTCCCCATGCTTTGCTGACATACCTAGAAAGGCTGGCACCTCTGCCTATAGGCAACCCTCCGTTTATAATCAAATATGTTTGAGGCACCCGCGCAATATATAACGGTGGCCTCTATGCCTGCGGTAAATCAAGCCTTAATTATCTATTTAAAGGGGAAATTAATGGGAGGTTCTCTGTAAGGTTGTGACTATGGTAGTCACCAGGATTGGATGCGTATTCGCCACATTGCCGAGTTCTCAGAGTGAACATGGGGAAGTGGCGAATAGATGCAAATTCACAGCCTTACATAACAATTCGGCCTTTAGTCAATAAGGCCCTCAAACTGATGTCACCCTTTAAAGGAGACAGTGACCCAATTATTTTCATTTCAGTATCAATATCCATGAATTAATATAATAAAAGACAAAGTCATTATTTTGTCACATTTTGATTGTCCGTATTGTCACTGCTGAATAGTCATTGAAAACTGTGACAATTGTTTTTTCCATTCATTTCAGCAATACGCATTTCCTAGTTAATGTTGGAGCTTTGTCGCCATATTTTCCAAGGCTTTTGAGCGAAATGTCACCATATGACTACCAGGAACACTATGGTAAACCCCCAAATTCACTACTTTCATCTGGTGAATTCATTCCTGTACCCACTGGGCAACTGCCACGACAAAATGTTCTGAATAATCAAAGCGTATTCGCAATAAATATACACAAAGAAGTGTGTAAATCCTGCGTAAGCTGTTGAATTGAGCGTATATTTTACATTTCACAGAAAATACCAATCTTTGGTGAATTGGTGGATTGACACAAGTTCACAACTTCTATGGGACAATTCCCATTTTGATTCATAACCCCCATGGGCACCAAGGTGACTCCCTCATTGGTTTTTGCCTAATCACATGACTTCCTGAAATCCATACACAAGAACCTAATCTAAGCAAGAAATGACTTGGTGCCTAACTAACCTTGGAACCAAAGTTTTTTTTTTATAAACTCAAAACAAACTTTCTTGTTTAAAAAAAAAAGCAATTTTTGGCAGCCGCTCGGAGCGTTATGAGATTACGGAAACAATCGTATAGAATATTGTGGTATCTGTATTCCAGAAAGACGGAACTAAACTACAGATTTTGCTATTAAATCTTCTAGAGCAGTGGTGACGAATCTTTTCAGCACTGTGTGCCGATGAGTGACGTCATAGTGCCTGCGCCGGGGGAAAGCTCTAGCTGCGCAATACCTCCCTAGATCCTCCCTGGGATCAAGCACTCCTTCAGTGTAGGCTGCGGATTTGATCTGAAAACTGTCAGGGTGGGTCCGCGGCCTATACTGAAGGCACACTTGCTTGCTGAGGGGATCCAGGATAACGGTAAGACCAGCGGTGCCAATGGGGTGTGTGTCCACAGAGAGGGCTCTGAGTGCCATAGGCTTGCCAACCCTGTTCTAGAACCATCCTTGTTATGCCAGTAATGTTGACTGAAATGATTTGCTTTGCTGTAATAAAGGAAGAATTCAGTACAAGCCAATGCCTTTCTAACTGGGGAGTAAAGAAATATTCCTTTTCTATTTTAAGGTTTTTAATTTAGCATGACCTGATTTTAATTAACACAGGAATAATCAAGGAATTATGTCATTTAAAGGGAAATAAAGTCTTTTCTTTTTATTACTCTACCAACAACCTGGCAGTGGGTTTGATGAGGAATGAAATGAATGTACTCCCAACCCCAAATAGTTCTGTGTTCTCCTAGTAAAAATAAATGCTAGGATCCTTATATAACCTTAAGTTAATGGAATGGTAAAACGCGTCGGGAATACTGGGAAATGAAATACCTGATTCACAGGGAGGTAATGCAGAAAAGTTTTTTTGTTGTTGTTGTTTTTAGACATTGAAGTGGAATTCAATAGGAGAATGCATTTAGTTCTTGTAGATTATACTGTAAATACAATTTATATTTCAATAAATGATGATGCAGGGCCGGGCCAAGGGGTAGGCAGCTGCCTAAAGCACTGCAGGAGGGGGGCACAGTGCATCTTTATGTTTATTTACAGTGGTAAAAGGGTTCAATTCTAGAGCTCAAGTTAGGTTGAGGCGTCACAGCTCTGCTAGGATTGGGTTAAAGACTTTAAGATTTTAGCTGGGCATTGCCCTGCTACTGACACATCAGGCACCAAGAAGTTAATGGTGATGTTGTGACAAGGAAGCTACTGATGGCAGGCTGCCATGTTAGCGTATTCCAGAGATAAATGGTCTGGGAGATGGCAAAGAATCAGTTAGCTCCTACTGCGCGTTGCTAACAGTATAAACACTGCAGCATCTCAACACATTCCTACAAACATTAATGCGTCGGGGGAGATGGCGGAGGCAGTATGTTACTTTTATTTTCACACCTCTTTATAAAGAAGGAGTTGTAAAACTCACACCCAATGGCTTCATACAGATCAGTAGATTGATTCTGAGAAGTCACAAATGGAAAGATATCTTTATCCCAAAGAGCTTGCACTCTATACTAAATATCTCATAACCCGACCACCTAACACACTTATCTCTGGTCTTCTGTGTATAGCAGTGAGTGAGAGAAGCCTTTCTCTAAAAATGTGGAAAAAGCATTAAGTGGAGGTTGTGCTGCAAAGAATGATGCTAAGAAATAATAGATATTCATCATTAAGGGGGCTTATTCATGACAATGCAGACAAACGTTTAAAGGTTTGAATCTGAGTCTTCCCGATCTTCGTGTATTTATCAAACTCTGGGATGTGGCAAATTTGCATTCAATTCTGATGCTTATGATGGTCACAGACTTACAGAGTTCACAGAGAGACCGACACTGGGGGTGCAGAAGGGGGCGCTGCTGGTTTCTATTCTGCACCAGGACGCTCTGTTCTGTAGTTCCACCATTTCCCATGGGTCTCTTGCTATACGTTTGTTATGCTTCTAAACAAAAATTCCTGTCTTGTTTTCATTCCCATAAACAATGTGTACTCCATGTGAAATACATGTCCCAGCATCCATTGCCAGTTGGTACTACGATCCCTTCATCCTTTCTCTTCCAAACTGTGAGCCATAGTGGAAAAATGATTTATTTCACGCAGTGCACCGGGCCTGGAGCTACCGTTACTGAATTTACAGGTCGAAGATCAGACAGGACAGGTCACTGATGCCCCAGGTCCATTTCAACAAAATGTGAAAACATAATTCCGCTAAAGTCCGCAGAGTGAAGGTTTCTGGAAAAGAAAGTTTAAGGTTTCAGCCCAGGGAAGGGGAAATGTATAAGTATCTGTAAACCAGGCACTGAAACAGCTCAGGGCCACATATGGTTCCTCAACAGAAAAACAATGTGTATTCAGCAAGTCTATAGAAAAGCCAGGCTTGTATATAGACAATAAAATGAAGGGATGCCGCCGGGACCAGGTCCCTCTCCCCTCACACCTCAGTCAGTGCCACTCCCTTATCCAAAACCCACCAACCCCCTAACTCAAGGTTAATGGCCCACACTGTGGCAACAGAAAGAGGGAAAAAAAACAGTTGCTAGGCAACCATCCAGAGGTTGCTATGGCATTTTAAGAAGAGCATTTGAACCAATCGTGTGTAGTTTGAATGCTGCCAGGGCTGGCTGCAGTGTGAGCAGCATGGATGTGTTGTGCATGATACAGAGCAGGAAGCCTCAGTATTGACTGGCTAGGGAAAGGTCAAGCCAATGAGCCACTTAAATAATGCCTTAGGTCTTAACCCCTAATGCTGCCTGCAAGCCCCCCCCCCCCCCCCCCCCCCCCCTGCTCTTTATGGGATATAAAGCCCCTCTCCTCATCCTCCATATTTATATGTTGTAGGAGCTGTCCCAGAATCCCAGTGCTGAATGTTGAAAACCATCTTCCCAACATGCATCAGCCTGTCTCATTCATATAGGAAAACCCAGAATGCAGAACTTTACGCTCATTCAAAACCGAACGTTTGTTTTCATGTGACTTCCTTTTTTTTTTTTTTTACCCTGACATTATCAGCCATGTTGGAAATCACACCTGCATTTTGATTGGCTATGGCTGGAGATGACCGAAATGCTTGTGACTCAATTCAATAAACATTTCATAAAAAAAGGAAGGAGAAGTCAAAGGGGTTTATTGACTAAAGTCTGAATGGTCACGTAAAGGTGTCAATTCGCCAGCTAACGACAGCCGCACATGACCCAATAGACGGCTACGGACGCAGTTGCGACTTTAATATGAGAATATTGTCATGTTCACGACTTTACTATGGGAATTCACTGTTTAGTGAATAAGGAGTAGAGAATCAGGGCGTAGCCACCCAACGTGATGAGAATTCGCTCCGACAAACGAATTCACACTTTAGGTATTCACCCCCAAATTGATCATGTGACTGATATGAATCCAAGCCAATTCAAGTAAAAGGAACCATGACTGTACTGTAATTAAACTAATGGGAACCATGATTTTGGGGGTAAGGGATTCACAAAGTGGTAGGAGTAATAGAAACATCTGTGATCTCATTGGGAGATGAAAGTGGAGCCAAGGCTGAGGTATCGGACATATTGTAAAGAGGGGAGCCTTGGCATTTTAATTGGGTTGTTCCTGGACCTTGTAACTGGGTTTACTGGTTACTTAGCATCTTTACTTTGGTTGGTAACTGGGAAGATACTGAGCACTTTGTACCGGGCTGAGCACTATATATACTGTATATACAGTATATATATATATATATATATATACACTTTTTCACACAGGGCCATGATGGTTTGGATTTTTTTTCTCCTTTAATAATAAACACCTTCATTTACAAATTGCATTTTGTGTTTACTTGTGTTGTCCTTGACTATTGTTTAAATTGGTTTGATGTTCCGAAACACTTAAGTGTGACAAAAATGTAAAAAAACAGGAAATGAGGAAGGGGGCAAACACTTTTTCACACCTCTGTAGATAGAGTGAAAACTGTTTAGAACTCATGTTCAGCATCTGTACTGACAGCAAAATCCCGCCATCTATACCCACCTTAATACTTCATCTTGAATATGCGATACAGTTTTTGGATTTGGATTCTGGAAAATGGCGTCATGTCCAGAGAAAAGCGACCTCATTGTTAAATGGAATGAAAGATCTTGGTTAACACTTTGACATGGGATGCGGGACGCTTATAGGGGGATGTGATTACTTGATTCAAATAAAAAAACTGCCCAGGAGCCCATTAAATATGAGATGATCTAGAAAGAAACAAGCCAATCTCTTGTGTTTAGAATATAAAGTCAGATACGTCTACAGTAGCCCAGTCCCATAGTTCTCAAGTAAAAGTATATTTTTAATAGAAAACAAGCATACTGCTTTTAAAAGCGCAGATTAAATATATATTAGGTATGAAGGAAAATGGGACATTTTCATTTTTAGGTATTTTAAAATCAGAGACTTGTCATTTGAAGTCGTGAAGGATTGACCCCACCTCTTTAGAACCCCCACCACCACTGGCGTAAACCCTTTGATCATTTCTATACCAGCTGGAGTTATTGGGAGCAGTATTGATCATTGAGTTAAAAGTCATTTCTCTGGTCTAAGATGATGGTCTTCTGAGATCCGCTCAAGGAACGGCTTTATTGGGATTTATTTACATTGTCCTGATTTATTGATTTAGCAATCGTAATATTTTATGTCCAGGAATCTCTGAATCTGGGCCAATGATGCGCTCACTGCATCTCTGGAAACTAAACGATGCTCTTTATTCACATCTTCCTCTGTCCCTCTGGCAGTTTAGGAGATTTAAAGAGTTGTTTTAGGCTTGAGTTGGGTAGACGACTTGTGTTCCTGTTATGTTCTATATGGACAAAGAGAGTTTTTTCTGTGTCTGTAAAAGTAAATGTGTCAATCCTTTTTCTGACCTGCTGGGGATTTTCTTTTACCGAGGACAAAGTGCACTTAGGCCATAGTCTTGTGTGTTTCTCTGCTGAGCTGGAAGAACAGCTTTCTACCAGGCAAATAAAACACACAAAGAAAAGTAGTAATTAGTTGGGGTTGTGTGTGATTGCCGGGCAAGTTCCTGTGTGTGTCATGTCCTCTTCCTTAGATCACACAAAGCCTGAGAATTAAGGCATAAATCTTACTGACCTGTACATGTTACGGGAGAGAGACACAGAGAAGGGACAATGGACAGGGGGTCACTAATATGGAAAAACTTAAATTGGAGGTGTGTTTGTATAATTTTATTTATAAAGCGCCACAAATGTACGCAGCGCTGTACAATTCAGCAATACAAATATAATACAGACATGGGAAAAAGTGCATTAAACAATACAAGTAAAATATCACAAGGATACTTCACTTTAAGTGCCAGGTTGTGGTTGATGCAAGAGGATGGAGGTCCCTGCCCCGTAGAGCTTACAATCTATGGTATCTTTCCCAACCCAAATGGAGAAAAGATTAATGTTCAAACTATGGAAGAATTAGGGAACCGTAGGAGAAATAGATGGTCAAACTTTCAGCTGGGGGGTATTAGATGTATACATAAAGTAAACAGGGGTCTGTATGGTCATTGGTGTCTTCTGTAGAACTGTTATTTAAGGTAAACTTTTGATTTTCACACCCATAAAATGTAATGGCTTTTACAAGTTGTATTTTGTCAGCTGAGGATGATGGGAATTATAATTTAGGGTGCAGGTGTCATATGATCATTCACCTAAATGAAGAAAAGTATCAAACCCAAGAGATGAGATATGTCTGTTACAGAATAGGCTAGGCTAAAGGTTGTACAGGGCTGATGGGGTGTGCTGGGCATACATTGGGAATCAGCTCGGTATGTTTAGCAGGTCGGTGGCACATTGCACATCTGGGGAACAAGCACTGCCACAATATATTCATTGTTTATTTTATCATTAGAAGGTAAAGCTGGTAAGTATTGGTGGCCGACCCTTTGTAAAGATCTCCCACTGTTGATTCAGGGGAAGCCGAATGAGACATCACCCCCTCCACCACCCTAACATGCCCAGCTCCATATTCATCCTCCCTGCAGGAGAATATTCCTCCCCCATATCAAAACTGGGAGTCAATTTCCTCTCTGGATCCGTTGCCAGTGAATTCATTGAAATAATTGTATCTAGAAATGGCTTTTCCTGCTACAATTAACTTGTCTTTTCACCACCTTAGGGAAGGAATTCTACAGACTGTCTATACAGTGCTGTGAAATGTGCACACACAAAACTCACACAAGCCCATGCACAAACAACTTACACATACATACACACACAACTCACATACACACAACTCACACAAGCACATGCATACACAACTCACACAAGCACATGCACACACAACTCACATACACACAACTCACACATACATACACACACAACTCACATACACATACACACAACTCACGCATGCATGCACACACACTCTCTCATTTATACATACATGTACACACACTTATTTATACATAAATATACACACACACTCATTTATATACACGCATGTACAACCCTATACATGTACGCATGCAGCATTCCCTATAAATTAAATAATGATGATAGTAAATGTATCTAATTCCTTATTAAACTGAAATGTTTTGAAAAAGATAAAGTGGAGACTCACCACTCACTTTGTGATTGTCTTTCACTTAAATAACAGAGAACACAAACCTGATGCTAGTTTTGTTTATGTACTTTATTTTGGGGTTAATATTACGGTATAAATACAGATAAGCAGAGGTTAATATTACCAGTATAAATACAGATATGCAGAGGTTAGTATTACCGGTATAAATACAGATACGCAGAGGTTAGTATTACCGGTATAAATACAGATATGCAGAGGTTAGTATTACCAGTATAAATACAGATACGCAGAGGTTAGTATCACCGGTATAAATACAGATATGCAGAGGTTAGTATTACCGGTATAAATACAGATACGCAGAGGTTAGTATTACCGGTATAAATACAGATACGCAGAGGTTAGTATTACCGGTATAAATGGGAATGGGAGAAGCAGATTTAAAGACATTTCTACAAGCCTTGAACAGAGGACAGCACGTGTCCTATTTAGTCATTGGATTTGTCACCCAGCAGGTGACAAAGGAGCAATCCATCTAGTGACTCTGCTCAGTCTGGTCCTGAGGAAATGCCTACTCTACACAAGCTCTCACTAATCCTCCATCTCAGCAAAGAATCAGATTAGGGGAGGGGGGTCATCTACCATCTGTCCTTTACACACACAGTGGCAGTCTGGAATACCTTAGTCATTCACTGCAAGGCACAGATACACTACCAGAAGAGGGGCCTACATCTGGACGAGTTTACGGACCCCTCCGTGTGTAGATGCAACTATCTGCTCGTTAATAAGAAAACACTTGGCACCTTCCATTTAATAAAAGCTATAGGGGGAAGGGTTCAGCACTAAGAGTGGTGACTGATTAAATCTTGTATTGGGTGCTCATTGCACTCAGTGATGGGGGGGGGGGCGTGGGGGGAGAAAGTGCATTTTGTATGTGTTCATTTAAATTTCACTTAATTTAAAATTAAATTCAATGCAGCAGCCCATGATTACAGAGATGGAGATATCTGGCGAAATGACTGCTGATGAGTTTAAATTCAATCTGCAGCGTCGAAAACTTTCAGTTTCTAATAAAGATCCCAGGGCAGTTAGGCAGATGTGCGTTTCTACCTTGTGCTTTGAAACACAAGCACCCATTTTAGCTGATGTGGACTTCAATGAGAACTCTCTGTTTGCAGAGCACTCCTCTAACATGGGAGTAGTAGTTCAGTAAGATACCCTTCTTTATGTGAGAGAGACGAGGACTACCTAAGGACTGCAAAAGGCAATTCTGGAATTTTACTTTCTTTTTAGGTAAAATCAAGTCACCCGAATCTCAGTTAATAATGGATAATTTTGGACTGGGACTACCTCTAGGTTTGATCAAGTGATCACTAAGCTAAGCTAGGACTGGATAATTTTGAGTTGATCCCACCTCTCAGGTAAGATCAAGTAACCCCCTAAGCTAAGTAAGGACTGGGTAATTTGTGCTGGTCTTACCTCTTGGCAAGGTCAAGTGACCCCAGGCTTAATGAGAACTGTATAAATAGACCCTAAGATAAGATACAATTGGATAATTTGGGGGGCTGGTCCTACCTCAGTGTAGGATCAAGTGACTCTAGACTACATGAAGACTGGTTAATTATGGACAGATCCCACCTTCCATGTACAATGTATTGACCTGATATGTGAAGACTTGCTAAATCTGAGCAAATGTTCTGGTTCCAACTCCCAGGTAAGTTCAATGGACACCAAGCTATGCTAGGATTGGATAATTTTAGGTTGGTCCCACCTCTCAGGTAAGATCAATGGCCCTGGTACTACTTCTGGCATTAAGTGACTGTATAATAACTGGTTAACTCTGGGTTGGTCCCACCTCCCAGATATAATCTAGTGATCTGATCTGTGAAGAATTTGATAATTCTGTGCAAGCATGTTGCTCTCAACTCCCAGGTAAGATTAAATGACCCCAAACTATGTAATTAGATTTCATTGTTGCTACTAATGACTCCACAGTGATGGGGATTCCCACTGTGATTGGCCATTGCACATGATCCCATTACTTTGACCCAATAAGAATCCTGATTAGAAACATATGACATATGTCACTGGATTCTTGTAAAAAACCCTCTTGTTTAGGGTTTATGGGATTATTTGTTGATATTGCTCATCCTGTTTAACCTTCCCTTGCTTTACAGCACAGAACTCTTCCTATATCTCAGCAAGTATACACGCCATTGATTTATATTGCTGCATTTGCTCATTATCTGAAACCTTAAGCATGAGGGATTGCTTCATCCGTCATTGTCATGTACTGGGAGCGCAGCTGGGTTTGTCGAGAAATGTTTTAAAGGTTTAGGCAACGCTAGAGATCCTGACTAAGATACAATCAGCCTGCTTTAGTGAAACAAATCAATTTCATCCAGAAGAAGGTGGAGAGCAGTGGAGCAATGATACCATCAGGGTTCTGCATCTCCTGACGTCTTTGAAACCCAAACCTAACCCAACATGCAGGGATCCTCAGCTTCCACAGACCGATAAAAGGAAGAGACAATAGAAGTAGATTGCTTAGAACTGTCCAGGGTGCTGAAATCAGTAAGAGGTTTTTCGGAGACAGTGTTAAACCTCCTCCCCAACTGCCTAGGATGTCTGATAGCAGATGGGCTCATATCAGAGCGCTGAGCCTTCCTGACCTCTGTCAAGTTAAAATGTCATTTAAAAAAATATCTTACGGGACACAAGGTTCTTGGCCCTGTAGAAACTGCTTAATGATTAAACAAGGCCTAGGAATCTCATCTTAGGTATAGATACGCCACCTCTGTGTGAATAAACTCTATTATATGTATGTATAATTTTATTTATAAAGCACCACAAACATACGCAGCGCTGTACAGTTCAGTAATAAAAATATAATACAGACATGGGGAAAAAGTGCATTAAACAATACAGTATAAGATCACAAGGATACATCACTTTAAGTGCTATGTTAAGGCTGCCCCATTGAGCTTACAGTCTAAATGGAAGGATACCACAGGACCTCATTCACAATCACAGTCTATTGTTGCAGGCTGATCTAATTATATTTATGTTGATATTATTGCTTAACCAGGGTGTGTAACCCCTGACACGTTGTGTGACTGTCAGTCAGCATATAAACAGTACAGATGATAGTGATACCGGTATCTCATAATTACTAAAAAACCCATCAATTTGTTTTAAGGTTAAAGGAAAAGTAACACAAGAAAAATAAAATTGCAAGTTGGGTTGACCCGACCGTTGCTTCGATGGAGCACTTGTCGGAGTAAACTGTTCCTATATATGTTTCATTTTAAATAATGATGGCGACTTTTTGTAACTGCTCCAGTGAAGCAGTAAATTCAGCTAGCGCTATCAATGTAATCAGCACCTCCAGCCTTTCTGATAATTTGTCTTTGGGATGCTTGTGAGGCTGATGCGTAGACTATGGATGTATATTCCGAAATCGCTGTTATAAACGAAGATTTTACTGAATGACCTGTGCATGTGCATGCAAAGTGGTGCGAAGCGCTCCAAAAGTCTGCGACCATTTTCGCAAGTATTTGAATTGGTCGCAAAATCACAACATCCCAGAGTTTTATGAATACCCAAATAAAACCTTTATGCAACTGTAGGGACTTTCATGAATAAGCCCTTTTATATCTAAAGTCTAAATATTTTCCATCCACACATTAACAGCCTTGATTAAAGCATCCTGCAGGCCATATCTGCCCAGGATGCCACACTATATATCAGTAACAAGTACCTGCATACCGTGATATCACAGTACTTTATTCAAGGGGCATCACACACTGGTATTTCTCACTACTGGTTGCATCCATTTTTGATAAAGTGGGTCACTGGTGAATATGGCGCTATCGAAGAAAATAAAAGATAAAGCAGGGGTTTGTTTGCTTAAAAGGTAAAGGCTGACTGCAACCAGGAGAAAGGAGAAACAAACACAATTTCTTTTAACTGGTGCTCTGTAAGGATATCTGTCATTCCAAGCCAAATGCGATTATTTTCTTTTTTGGGGTCCTTGGTACTTTAAGACCACAGGGGTGAGTGTTGAGGGGCAGCGTGATCGGTTCAAAGCACTAAGAAGCATTCTGCTTTACAGCAGTGTTCACATTCTGGGGCTTATTGACTAAAGTCTGAATTGTTGCATAAAGGTGTGAATTCGCCAGCTAAAGACGGTCGCACCCTACCCTATAGATATGAGAATATTGTCACGGTCATGGGTTTGCTATTGGAATCCGCTGTTTAGTGAATAAGGAGTAGAGAATAACGGCATCGCCGCCCAAAGTAATGAGAATTCACTCCGACAGTTACCCCCTCTGACTCATGTGCAGCATATGAACAACAGTGCAATCAGAGGGGTACAAAGCGTGCCAATCAGATCATTTCAATAAGTGGATAATGGAATGAATGCGAAAGCCACATACGACCATATGCTCCTACTGTACTGAGCGTGGGAAGAGGCTGCTGATTCTGTTAAGAAGTTTTCGGTGGAATCAGATTGGAAACAATGAGCAAAAAAGTTATTTAAGGAAAATGAACATTTGGAGGTGGGGGTTGGATAGTTGGAGACACAGAAATATTCAGTGACAAGTGATGCTCAGCATTGCATATCTCACTGCTGAAACATGCATCTATTGTTACCGTGGCAACAAGCACCTTCCAGAAATTAACCCCATCTCTTCCAGGGTGGGCTTGGGGTGACATCACAAGATTCTTGCTCCAGGACGGTTGTAAAGTGGGGCTCATTAACCCTAAGGTGTTGATGAGAATAAATGGAATAATTGATACTTTTAACTTTTACTAAATTCCTTTATATTTGATAATATATACTGTATATATATATATATATATATTTATTTCTCATTTATATGTTCCTAAACATCACCATGCAATCTCAGTCTTTCACTAATCATCTGCACTAAAACCAGAATGTCATTTCCTCTGATTGAGACGTGTGATGGAAGTCTGCATAGCGCAGCAATCTATAACTGCCTGGCCAATCCTGCACTCCATTGGGTTAAAAATTATAATTATTTTAAAAATTCTGTATTTTTGATGGATTCAAAGGCTCTAGATTTAAAGAGAACATACACCCTGGTACTTTTCACAGTGTTTCTGAGTGCCTGGACATAAGATATCATTTTACCAACTGACTTATTATTTAATTAAAAAAAAAAATATATATATATATATTTATTTCTACTTAGCTTATAAGCTGAAGCAGAGGGCGAAATTTACTAAGGGCGGATTTAGTCCGCCCGAAGTTAATTCCTGCCCGCACGCGCAGTATTCCGATTGATTTGTGATCGCACGATCGCAACTCTGATCGATTTGCGATTGCACGATCGAAATTGCGCTCGATTTGCGATCGCACGATCGCAAATCAATCGGAATACCGCACGTGCGGGCAGGAATTAACTTCGGGCGATCGTTTCGCCCTTAGTAAATTTCGTTCAGAAAGTGTTATTTTTGTCTCAGTAGATTTTTTTTTAAAAAGTTGAATTTATTTTTTATTATTTAGAATATTATTTTTATGTTATATGATGCTTAGAGATGTCGCAGAATCATTGATTGGTGGATAATGTTTATTCTATGTAAATATATATATATAACACCCCCATCACAAGAAAACATACTCCTGCATATCTAGAAAATATTAGCAGTACAGCATCTGATTAAATACTGATAAAACATCAGTTGTAACGCACATAGCTGGAAATTTAGGGCTTTATTGACTAAAGGCCGAATAGTCGCGTAAAGCTCTGAATTCATATCTATTCGCAACATCCCCATGTTTGGTTACTGAGCAAACGCTGCTATGTGGCAAATATGCAAACAATTTGGGCGACTACGATAGTCACGACATTATGGGTCTCTTTGTATCATTTTGCGTGCGCATGCACAGGTACTTTTACTATTGAGTAAGTGGCGGAATCTGTAGAAGGAGCGAATGGGACTAGGTGTAAAGCTCCCGTTTGACATTGCCACTTCAGACTGGGGAATTGGGGGAGTTGATGGCAGGGCTCCAGTGTTGTGTAAGGCAACTATTTCATGAAAAGTGACAATGGCGACTGCGACCAAGTGACAACATGGCCTAGGGACACATCACTTGTGCACTAGGGAAATTGACCTCATTCCGCATGACTTCTCATCCTACTTCTACCCTCCTGACTACACGTATCCATCAATGATTGCCACTGTCTTCCTGTTCAACAAGTCTATTTGCAGCTTAGTGAATAAGAATAAGAAGAAGTGAATGTGCGACTATTTTGGCACTGTAACTCAAATTGTAGCAGTGCGGTGGCTCGGTGGTTACAAGTGCTACCTTGTTGCTCTGGGTTCAATTCCACCCTGGTGTTCATCTGCATGGAGTTTGTATGTTCTCCCCACACCTGCGTGGGTTTCCTCCCACAATCCAAATACATACATCTGTGTCTGTCTATGTGTGACTGAATAGGGAAACTAGATTGTAAGCTCTATGGGGCAGGGACTAAACTGAATGATGAATCTCTGTAATATAGCTCAATATAATAATATAACAATAATATAGCTTAATAAGGCATTTTCCCGGTTCATTATTTTGCATTTCTGGCTTTCCCTGCTCACTAATCTTGTGGAAATCAGGCCACTTAAAAAAAAAAAATATATATACAGTATATAAATTTATACCACCTATTTTAGGAAAGAGAGTTGAATGTTTCCTGACAAAATGGCGCAAGAAATGATTATTTTTTTCACCGGGTACTGATACCTTAATCCGGGTGAGAGACTTTTTGGTTTTATTAGAGACATTAATCCAGCGGATTCATCTTTAAAGGACCAGTCACACCAGAGAAATAAAATTGCTATTTAAAAGAACACAATTTATGTAGAGATTGCTGGTTTCATTTTCTCTGTCTTTGAAGCACATAAGGATTCTGGGAATCAGGACCCATAACAGTAGTAGCCAACCATTTTGGTACTGAGTGCCGATTAGTGACATCACTCACTAGCGCCTTCCCCTGCAGTGTAGACGCTGATGTATGATGTCATTGCACCTGTGTGATCCTTAGATCCTCCCGGCGTGAGCGCTCCTTCAGTGTAGGCTGTGGATCTGACCGGCTTGCTTGCAGGTGTGGGATCTGGAACAGTGGCAGCAACAGTGCGCATGTCCACAGAAAGGGCTATGAGTGCCCTTTGGCACACATGCCATAGGTTCACCACTGCTAACCTATTAAGAAGACTGCTTTACAAGATTTGGTTTGTGAGTGAATTTTTTATTTATCGTTATAACCTATTTTGATGATTTACGCCACCTTTATCTTCCTAAAGGAAAAGCGCGGTACTTCCCAAGCCAGGTGGGGGTTTTGGTTACTAATAAAATAAAAAGTGGTGGCTTTCACAAGGAAGAAAAACAGACTCTAAATAACACAAATCAGGAATTCATCCCCATCAATGACATTTTATTTTTTACTGGTAATGTGTAGGATCACCCGCCATGTCAATCCAATATTAGTTTTTGTTTGTTTTATTTTATGGCATTACTTGTCCTTTCAACTGACATATTCCCCTTTTAAACACTCTAAAATTTTACACGTCATACGCAACATGATTCTTAAAAAAAAAAAACACAAAAATTTTAAAAAACGTTATTTTTGAAAAACTGCGGATTAAAAAAAATAAATAAAATTTTGAAGTGACCACTTTACTGCTGTAAGTGCTTAAAGTGGCAACGGGAACGCCTCGTCTGATGGAGCCCTCAGCATGACAGCGAGATAAATACACTGCGGGAGCGAGAAAGCATCTCTTACCTGCCGCACTACAATTAAACCCCCCTCGCTCCCGACGCCAGGAGCGTTTTCTGAACCCACAAGTGGGCCTCGGAAATGGACAATATTGAAATGACTTTGTCGGGGTTAGCGATGAGGGGGCTCAGTACTGGGCAGGGGGAGGGGGGTTGTTTGGGTTTAGGGGGAAGGAAAGTTGAAAGTAGCTTTGAGCAGAGAGAGAGGTATTCAGAGCCCATTACCATTCTGTTTGTGTCCCCCTGTGTGAGAGAGGCCTCCACGCTATTCACATCAGGCCCTCTACGCTTATTGTAAAGGACAAGTCCTGTCAGACCCCTCCCCGAATGGTCCTGCGCTAACAATCCTGCTTTTGTGAAGGTGATTTCTCTTTCTCTCTCACACACATTGCTAAGGGCCCTTAAGCCTTGGCTTTTCACAAACTGTTTGCTGAATTATACCTTTTTTATGATCTCCACAGCAGGCAACAACTGTGTAACTAGTACAACACTCTGCACTGGAATAATCCACTGGGGTCTAAAGGGAAGGGGGTGGGGGTAGAACTGGTATGACCATTATAAATGACTGGTTTAAAGAGATTGAATGAGTGCTATTGCTATTGGCACTGTGTGTGTGTGTGTGTGTGTGTGTGTCATAAGTGATTGGGAGTTAACAATAAAGAGATGAGTGTGCAAAAGTGACAAAACATGTACCATTAGGGGGAACTTTGCATGACATGAACTCCCACAATCCTCAGCAGAACGAGAGGTCCAATTAAAATCAACCAGATGGTGGAGAATCAGGCAGCAAACCCTTATTGTGTGTGTAATAAAAGAAAACGATGTTAGTTCAATAAAACAGAACACATATTAGTGTCATGTATTTGTCTCGTTAGATCAGCACACGTGTAAGTTCCCTTCCAACCTTCAGCTGCAGGAATCATAGGCAGAGCAGGGATAATGATTTCCCTCTCTGTCTACTAGCAAAGCTGCCTAGGAACCATTGTTGCTACTCGGCGGGGCAAAAGTCTACCCATACTACCCTGGTAGATCTTGTGTGTCCTGTTAATGCATTTGCTTGTTTCATCTGTAAGTTCTAAAAAGAAATGCCTCAAACAGCAGCAATACAGTACTTACACCAAAAGTATGCACAAGCAAAGAAGGCCTTCCCTTCCTACCACTTGTAAAGGAGAGAGCCAGGGGTCTGTACACACCTGGATGCACTTTTAAAGAATTTCAGTTCAAAAACTTTCCTCTTTTTAACTCTCTGTGTAAAAGCAGATGCTCAGAGCTTGTAATAGACGACTCCCTTCCTTGGTCAGGCAACCACAGAGGGTCTTCCTGTTAGTGCACAGCTTTATACAGAGCAGGATCATGTGACGTCTAGTGGGGAGACAGCAAAATCAGTGTCAGAGCAGCTGTATAAAGAACAATGTCAATGCCAGAATCAGTGCACGAACATCCCAAGGGCACTTTTTTTGGGCGAGTTAGCCCTACCCTACCCTACCTTAACTTAACTAACCCTACCTTACTCTACTGTACCCTACCTTAACCTAACTAACCCTACCCTACCTTATCTTAACCTAACTAACCATACCCTACCTTACACTACCCTACCCTACCCTACTTTAACTTAACTAACCCTACCTTACTCTACTGTACCCTACCTTACACTACCCTACCTTAACCTAACTAACCCTACCCTACCTTACCCTACCCCACCCTACTCTACACTACCTTACCCTTGCCTTGTATGTACACACGGATGGGGATGAGTTGTATGTACACATTGATGGGGATGAGTTGTATGTACACATTGATGGGGATGAGTTGTATGTACACATTGATGGGGATGAGTTGTATGTACACATTGATGGGGATGAGTTGTATGTACACATTGATGGGGATGAGTTGTATGTACACATTGATGGGGATGAGTTGTATGTACACATTGATGGGGATGAGTTGTATGTACACATTGATGGGGATGAGTTGTATGTACACACTGATGGGGATGAGTTGTATGTACACACTGATGGGGATGAGTTGTATGTACACATGGATGGGGATGAGTTGTATGTACACATGGATGGGGATGAGTTGTATGTACACATTGATGGGGATGAGTTGTATGTACACACTGATGGCAATAAGTTGTACTTACACACTGATTGTGATGTGTTGTATTGAGGGATTGCTAGTGTTGTGTTGTAAATATCTGTGTCTCAGTAAAGTATAAGTTGCCTGAGTACAGAGCTGAGCAAGGCTGGGTATGACTCTTTCACACATGGGTGACTAAGCCGCTAGACCCCCCACTGGTTCAGCACTGGCTCTGCAGAAATGTGTGCGATTTCCCTGGGAATCCGCCACTTCCCAGACAACTGCCCCCACTTCCTGCAGCACAATAAAGAGCAAAAGGGCAAGGGTGACACTGTCTTGCTCCCCCTAGTTAGTAACAGCTGTATGTACTGTATGTATACTGTACTGTATATATATATATATATTGTGTATGTATACTGTACTGTATAT
>WMED01004176.1:0-21077 GCA_019650415.1 Pipa parva
ATATCTTGTCCTATTTTTGATAGTGCAGGGTTCTCCATCCTGTGTTGCTTATCCCTGAAATAGTTCCGTACAACGTACGGTGCAAACACAATGAGTCCTGTCAGTCAGTGGAGTAGGAGGAGCTCACTACCTTACTATTTGCAACATAACACTTTTAGTTTCTGAAAATTTGCCAAAACTCTAAGAAAACTGAGCATTACCTACAAACAGTATGTTGACAGGGAGCTGACAGGTTGGCACATAGGGAGTAGTTTTTCCCCTTTCAAGAGCAAGTCTGCCAGAAATCTGAGCTGCTGGCATGAAATCTGAAGACATATTCTGAAACCATTGCATTGGTTGTGTTCCATCATCTCTGCAAAATCTGCACTAGTTTTTTTTTTCTCTCATCTTTAAACAAAATGCCACCCACTGACACCAGGCTCCACGCTCTGATAATTGCATACGTTTAGCTAATTTCACAGCAATTGATTGTAATAGTGTTAAACAGGGCTCAGAATTCCTAAAGGATGCCTAATGACACAAAAATACAGATATTAAAACTCTAGGACTGTAACAAAAAAAACAAAACAAATTTAACCCAGTGCGCACCATCAGTAAACTGTAAGCACTTCACTGTCTGCCTGCACCTTGGTTGGTGAAGGATATTAAAAAATGGATTCATGTAATGGCTGCAGACATCAGGTAAAAATCTGACCAAATCTTAAAGGACTAATGAAACTCCAAAATTCTAAGTTCTCATTTGGATTGGCATGGCAGTGAGTCAAATACAGCACTTATAAAAATGTTACCTTTGAAGTTAAATTTATGAATTTTATTACTTTCTGTTTGCTTTTATCTTTACTGATAGCAGCCATGTTGTTAAACAGAACTCACCCAGTTCCATTGTTTTCTATGGTGCTTTACATAAAACATATACAGGAAGTGACCTTTCTCTGCTTGCTTGCTTCTGTAATAACATAGTGATTATATTTTAAGAGTGACTAAAATCTAGTCGCTCCGTGAACTTTGTTGCTCCATAATTAGTGCTTGCTTGGGGTTGAAAAGATGGCCACCTTCCTGAAATCTCTGAGCAGACAAACAACCATTTGCAGATCCTTTTTTTTCTGCTTTGCCAAAACTGAATAACTATTTGAAATATTTATTTTCGCCCCGCTATATTAGGTCTAATCCCTGGCCGTGGTAGTTTCCATTAAATAGACAAATAGATGAACATTATTTGTAAATGGAATATTTTTCCTTAAAGAAGAAGCTACATTTATTTCTACTTGGTTTTATCACGTCAACATGGAACAAACAGCTAAGATGAGTGCTGACAAAGCACAAAGAGAATTCTGGGTGATTGCAGCACTCACTGTTCAATGGTAGAGCCATGCATATAGAAGAGCTGACCCTGGGGACTGCAGTTGAAGGATCTGCATCACTGCAGATGCACAGAGCAATCTCCTGCTGCATTGGCATCCTGCTGCACTCTGATGGAAAGATATGGGATGAGGGGGCAGGGCTGCAGTATTTGTAATACCTGGTGAGAACTAAATTAGCTGCAGCATCTGATAGAAATGGCTATCAGTGTTAAACCCAAATGTCAATTTACTAGAGATCTTATATATTTATATATATATATATATATATATTGCTAGTCTAGGTTCCTGCAACATTTTAGCTGTTGGAAAATACTGATGGTTGTAGTTCAATACCAGCCTGAGGATCCAAACTTGGAAAGTCCTAATCAAGCCGTCTTGCTCCTTCAATGCTACTTTTTTTTTTTCCAAGAAATTTTCTACATTAAGAAGAAGGAAGGATACATTCTGGTTTAATTTATGAGTTGCAGTTCTATATCTGCTGGGGTGGAGGCTGAGTATTCCTGCATTAATTATATACCAAGCAAAATGCAAGCTCAAGGAGATCTGTCCCTCAAAGAGGAGGAAGGGCTAAGTACCTTATCATCTGCAAAATCACTCTCTTATAGTCTTGTAACATTTGTAGGCAAAGGATTTACTCAAGCACAAAGAAAGCTTCAAATGAACTTTCCTTTTAACTAAGCACTCCTGTGTTTTGGAATGTGGAATGTGGAATTCGTGAATTATTTACAATTCTTTTTAGAGATGAGTGGTTTTTATCAATCTAAGCAAATTTAACCTTGCCAAGTCAAGGCAGGTTCAAATTTGATTGGATTACACTGTAATCAATATGAACACATATAATCGAATAAAAAGCAAACACAAAGTTCATGTTCTTATATTTTTTAAACGTTGGGCATAAAAAGTTTAAAAAGTATAAAACCAGTGACAGCTATACAACCAGGAAAAAATACTTCAAAGGCTAACACTGCAACAAAATATCCAAACGAAGCTCAACATCAGCAACAGTAATTCCAAAACTAGCTATTAAAAAAATATTTAAAAGCAACAAGGAAGATATTTACAAAAACAGCAGCATACAACCAGGCTATCAGGTCCATGATTCTGCAGGTGGGAAGAGGGTCTAACATCAGTTATTGAGGTAACAATTCTGATTTCCAACCTCTCTCCTTAACTGGGGAGTAGGAGTCAGTACCCTGGAGGGGATCAATTGCTGACCCCATACATTACCACCCAAATCCCTTGCCATGTTAGAGTGGGGAAATCTATGATAAATAAAGTAATTGTTTGCCAATTCCCTACCTAAGGGCCTTCATCCCTAGCTTAACCAAAAAAATCTAGTGTCCCCCTGTTCTAAGACCCTCCCCACTTGAACTTGGAATGTGGAGTGAAATTCTTTCTCCTTATATAGCTATGGATCCTACCTAACAGGGAACTGTTCCAAAGACTATTTTGCAGTTCCCAGTCGGGTAGGATATGCCTCTATATACTTTTCCATTTTTATAATTTTCAACTCTGCCAGTGCTATACTATAAATTGGACAGAACAAATGTCCCATAGGAAATAATGATGAGGCAAACCATTTTCTTGCAACCTGCATACAGGATAATGGTGTCTCACCAATCTTTTACATGCTCATGTAATAATATGTAAAAAATAAAGTAATGTCCCTTTAAGGCAACATACAAGTATACTTTGACTAAGTTAGATAATTTGTGATGTCTCTGATTAACCCAGAGACTGTTCTCCTCTGCATCACAGAAGAGAATCTTTCTACACTCGTCCATAACAGAGGTGGTTACCAAAGCAACAGGAAAAGATTTCTGGTCTCTATGGTGACGGCAGGTCATCTAATCTCACCTGGCTTCTCCTGTAAGAGAGAGAAGCACATAGGTGGACCCCCAATTTAAGTAGACACAGTTGCATAGTTAGTAAAGTTGAAAAAAGGAACAGGTCGATCAAGTTCAAGGTCAAAACAAGGAGCATATGAGAAGTTTACCTTCTGTTTACATTTTGTACAGTGCTCTAATTCATCTTCATTTATAAGCAAGTTCCTCCCAAATCTCTAGGTATGATATTGTTCTGTTTTGTATACAGTTAGGGCAGTGAAGCTACCTCTTTAGAGGATGCTGGGGGTTGTACTTAAACATCTGCTGTAGGAATGTAAGATGGGTTTCTCAGCTCTGCAAAAGATTTTGTCAAGTGTCATGCCGGATTTGTAAAATAATATGGATTTGCAAATGTACAAAGAATGCTAAGGACGAAATTTATTAAACTCGGGAAAGCCGTTTCGGCTTTTCTGAGTTTAATCGGGAGAACAGTGTGAAGTTTCTCCCAGTAAGTATTGCGAGATTGCCTTGATCGATACTTGCTGTGAGAAACTTTTTTTATTGAATATATCCATGGAAAGGGTAGCTATATAGCTATATTGTATGGCTACCCTATACATGGATATATTCCATAAAAAAAGTTTCTCACGGCAAGTATCGATTGAGGCAAATCTCGCGATACTTACTGTGAGAAACGTCTTCTCCCAAGTTATTAAACTCAGAAAAGCGAAAACAGCTTTTCCGAGTTTAATACATTTCACCCCATGTGTGCTATTGATTACTGACCAGTCATGAATTGGGAAAAAGTGATTATGGTAGAAAATTAGTGCAATGTTATCTTTCACTTTTAAATTATTTTTGACAGGTTCAACCATTATCACTGCATTTCTTTTGTTCTACAAACTTCATTGTTTATTTTGCCGGAGGTCGCTTTAATTTAAAAATGAGAGAGTGTATTGATCAAGGGAAAAAAATAACATTATTGGCTTTTTTCTCCTCCTGTTTTGTTACTTCTCATATTTAAAACTACACAAAAAGAATAAAGTCAGGTTGTCTGTAGACAATATGACTATTCTCATTGTGCCCTGTTTAATTGTTTAAATTGTTTCATGGGAAGTAATGGATTATTGGCAGGTTTGTAGCTGTGGAAAATTTTTGGACTAAAATCAGATTGGAAAAGAGAACAACTCGTTTTTATATCAGTAGACATCAATAATATGAAACAATGCAGAAATAGTGACTCAGGGGGGAATTCACGATTTTCGGAGCTCACTTCGCACAATCGTGAATTCCCCCCTCAGTGGTTTGCACTGCTGCTTTGCAGATCTGGGTTCAATCCCAGCCTGGACTTCATTTGCATTTAGTTTGTATGTTCTCCCACACCTGTGTGGGTTTCCTCCCACAATCCAAAAACATACATCTGTGTTTGGCTATGTGTGTTAAAAACTGTTGAATACAACATAGTACACCTTGTTGAATTTGCGACTTCGACAGACTGACACATTGTGAATAGCCTAATTACCTGTGCACTTGCACACAAAGTGATGCAAACAGTTTCATAAGTGGTGAATTCTTCACATTGCAGAAGAATAAATATTTTTACCAAGAATATTTTGATAAATATGCAAAAATCAGGAAGTGGTGAATGGACATGAATTTTGACCTTTACAAAAATGTTCAGGCTTTTGTGAATAAGACATTGAATTTCCAAATTGTGATAAAAAGAAGCCTAAAATCACGCGTTTTAATTCTGACAGGAACAGATGCTTTTGGTTGAGTTACTTATTGCATCCTTGTAATAAAGTAGATAAGAAAACACAGGAAGTAGTCTCAGAGGTCAAATAAATTATACAAGAACATATAACATTGTTTCATAGGCAGCTCAGTTCACTGGCCTTCAAGAGACCTTTCTTATGATGTGTCGAGAGCAGCAAAATCTGTGCTTCCACATGTAATAAATAAAGATTTATGTTAGCCTATAAAAGGGGACGTCTCCCTAAAATTATTACTATTATGATGTAGTAAAACTGTATTTATATCTGTTGAAATATTTTATTTTAAAAAATGTAGCCTTATTGTGACTACCAGCGGAGTTATCTCAGTCGTGAGCTCCCACTATTGTATATGGGGACAGCAATTAGCAAATAACAATTCTGGGCACCAGGAATTCTTGTGAACATTAAACTAAGCAAGTTATTTGTAACAGAACATCATTTATAAAATAGCAGAGGAACTTGAATAGCTTTGTACACATACAAATTTATACAGTATAATTTTCATATTAGAGAAATGCTTATTACAGTCCCCAGTCAGGTATTCTTTGAAAGGGAATTGTTCACAGCAATCTCTGAAGAGGCCTAGCACCAGGGCTATCACTTGCACCGTGATTGAAGTTCCTTAGAAAGAACAGCTCTGAGAGTAGTAAACCCACTTTCTCCTGGATGGAGTTCAAGACTGTCTGCTAGTTAGCCTAGTTGTGTTCTCGCTCCTAGAATGAACTATAACAGCAATGTCTGTCACTAGTTAGCCTAGCTGTGTTCTCGCTCCTAGAATGAACTATAACAGCAATGTCTGTCTCTAGTTAGCCTAGCTGTGCTCTCGCTCCTAGAATGAACTATAACGGCAATGTCTGTCACTAGTTAGCCTAGCTGTGCTCTCGCTTTTAGAGAGAGCTATACCAGTAATGTCTGTCACTAGTTAGCCTAGCTGTGCTCTCGCTTCTAGAATGAACTATAACGGCAATGTCTGTCACTAGTTAGCCTAGCTGTGCTCTCACTCCTAGAGTGAGCTATGACAGAGCTTCTGTCTCTAGCTAGACTAATAGGGTCTCACCTCTTCCCTCATTGGAAGAGGAACTGACCTAATCCTGCTTTGCCCTCTGAGAGCAATCTCTCTTCCTTAAACTACTATACATGCAATTGAAAGACTAGATTACTAGTGACATCTACTGGCTGGAGTTTTCAGCTGCAAGAATTGCTAATAGAACAGATTGCAAAACACAACTGATATATTTAATATAAAAACTTACAATTCCCTACAAAAACATGTTACAGCTGTGGCTATTTTGAAAGAAAAGATGAGTTTAAAAATAAGGCTACGTTGTAGCAATTGTGCAATACGAAACATTTTAATCCTTATTTTTCCACATGCAACCTAAAATCATAATCTAACAGTGTTTGTGTATTGTGTTGCTAGCATTGTATTCAATTTTTACATTGCCCTAGATAGCTGTAGTTTTATCCCTGTGTTTATAACCTACCTGGCTTTTTCTGAAAACACAGATGTCAGTATCAGTTATGTGTAGTAATTCCTGTATAAAAGAGCCTAAGATGGCAATATATTCTAGGGGGTTAAAGACTTGCAAGGGGCTTATTCATGAAAGGTCAAGTTGTTGTGTAAAGGTGAGAATTCACATTTATTCGGCACTTCTCCACATTTGGGTGTTAAGCAAACTCTGTGATGTGGTATATTTTTGACTAATTTGACAGCTTACGACAGTTATGGACTTTGACTACTCATCAAGCAACGAAGTCTGTTGCAGTATCAAATTCAACAAGGGCATTCACCAGACGGTAGTGGTGAATGAGGGAGTTGATAGCAGGGCTCCTACCTTCCAACTGACTATGCCATGATATGCAAAAGAGGGCTACAGATGCAGTTGTGGGAAATCCTTTGTTCAGTGAATAGGAAGAAAAGACCTGGAGCTTCAACAGTCAAATTCTTACTTTGATGAATAAGCCCTTCAGTATGAAGAGAAATGGGGCTGGGGCAGAAGCTGACCACAAATAAGACTGCCATTAGCTAAGGGACGTATAAATAAAAGAATCACTTAGTGGCATACTCCATCATTAAACAGCATTTTTGTTTTCTTGCCAGTTAATTACTTTACCCTATGAAAAGACAAAGTATGGTTTACCCTGGACTTAAATTGAAATTCTCTACAGAGAAAGCAGAATTAAGTACTTCCAGAATATCAATACGTGAACAAGTCAATGGTGTTTGTAAGAGATCTAAATTCAAGCTAAATTTTAACTGTCAATCAAGAAGTAAAGGATTAGCAAGTTGCTGCTGCAAAATTGCATTGGTGAAGTATCAAAAATCAGCAGCATTTAGATTTGTAAATTCCCCCAGAAAGCTGAAAGAGAACTTCCTCCTTTAATAATGGAAATATAAAAATGACAGATTATTTTTATTGATAAAACAAGTGGAGCAGTTGTTCAGGCCAAAGCCACACAGCCAATCACAATAGATTGGATAATGACATCACCAGAACACAGCCAGTCAGAAGACAGTATAGCGTTAAAGCTGTGCACCAGTGACATCACTTCTGGGGGACAGTGTTGTCCTGGTGTTTTCCCTTGGAGAATTGGGAGGTGTGTTTAAGCAAGAACAATGCTAAGTAGGAATAAACTGTGTGCTTTTACCTTGGGGATGTTGTCCTGAATTTGTAAAAGAATATTAGTCATAGTAGAGTTACTTTCTATATGTGCGCATGATAGAAATACTATTACTGAAAGCACTGGCTCATATGGTTAAGCTCATTAGAAAAGAGATCCAGTAGGCCATAGATAATTCATTAACAGAGGTGCTTTCTGTATGTTACATTTCAGACAGTCAAGTCATAAAGCAATCATCTCATCACAATGTATTTTATTCAGAGTAGCAAATATTACACATTATTAATAAAGAGTGTGTGAAATGAAACAAACGATTTCTCTGTATATAGAAATATTCATTAATTAATTGCTTAGTCAGAAACCTGTTCAGTCTGTGCCAAATGTAACTGAGTTCTCGCTTGCCTCTGTCTTTAGAAGCTGAAATGGCACTGAGTTGGGGTCCCATTGCTAGCAGCTGTCCAGGACAGCTGAGTCAAATGGGCGAAATTTATTAAAATCAGAAATAACCAATATCGAATGGGTTTTACCGATATCGTGATATCTATACCATCGATATTGGAATTTTTTACTGATATCGCGGTTAATGACAGTCACGAGAGGGACTCCACCCATACAGTTAATGACAATCATGGGACCATTTCTGGGAATGTATGAATTAGATCCAGAGAAAACAATGGGACTGGGTGAGGTATGTTTATCAACATGGCTGCTATCACTAAAGATACAAGAACAGACAGAAAAAAATACAATTCATTAATTCAACTTCAAATACAACATTTGGACAAGAGGTGTAGTTCAAATGGGATTTTTTGGGCATTATGCAAAGAGAAAAGGCAAAAATCATGAAGAAATAGCTATCATGCAAAGCGGGTGCCCTCATGTAGGGAGCAATGGGCACTGTCAGCATTGCTGCCTGTCCAGTAGCACCACACATGCCTTCTAACTAGGGATGGTTCTGGCCCTGGGTGAACCGCCCCTTGACCTCCCCCCTGCCCTCAACACCCCTCTACCCCGCACCCTGCACCCCCCACTCACCTCCTCCAGCATTGCACCTCCTCTTAGCGCTTTTCCACAATGAGGTAAGTTGAATGTGATGGCGCTCCTTAGATGCTTTGGGTCTTGCCGGCAGCTGCCAAATCCGCAAACCCGAAGCAGCCAAGGAGCGCCATCGCATTCAACTTACCTCATTGTGGAGAAGCGCTTAGAGGAGGTGCATCGCTGAAAGACTGGAGGAGGTGAGTTTAGCTCTGGGCGATGTGGGCGACAACGCCCCTCAAATAGATTGCGCCCTGGGCAGTTGCCCACATTGCCCATAGCTAAAACCGGCCCTGCTTCTAACACCCCCCATATCCTGCAACAATAGATTTAGGGGAGCTCCAGTCGATTGGATGTTAGCAAACTTGAGTGAGGGGAGGGGCACGGGTGCTATGGAAACCATCACCACGGGCAACATATGACTTTCACTCTGCCATGGTTTTAATTAACTTAACAGGGGAAACATTGCTATCATGCCCTTTTATATAGTTGTAATCCTCTTATTTCATGAAGGTTGATGGATAAATAAAGTTACTGCTTCATGCAAACAGATTTTCTTTAATACTGCTAGATTGTAACTTAATCAATTGGCTAACACAGTTTCAAAGTGAGCCGAGTAAGCCGTTTTCTTTTAACACAAATAACTGAAATGATTGACTCCACAAAGGTTGTTTTTTAAACTAGGGAAAAGGCATATGATTCCATTGGAACACTTACAAAATAATCACAAAGGCTTCTGGGGGATTACATTTTACAAAAACAATAACAAAAAAAACCTGAAAATGCCTCAAATGCATTTACAGTTACCATATGTTTAAATCATTTCTCCAAAAATTCTAAATTGTGTCTGTAAAATAAGATATTTATCTTTAATAATATTTCTGGGCACATTTCCTGAATATACAGTATATTATTTAAAGCACCATAGAAAATAATGGGACTGGGTGAGGTCTGTTTAACAACATGGCTGCTATCAGTAAAAAGGTGGTGGGGGGGACAGACAAAAAAGAATAACATTCAAGAATTCACCTTCAATGAGAACATTTGGGCATGAGGTGTAATTAAATAACTGCCATGTCAGTTCAGATGGGTTGGTGTGTTAGTTTTTACAATAATTTTTTGCATTCTGTTACAGTAAAATATAAAGTAAAAAAATGGGGACAATGATTTGTGGATGATCAGCTCATTCTACTGTAGTGTGAAGACAGGATAAGGTAAGGTGGCAGCTTCAATTTTTAAAGTACTTCTTAATATTTCAAACAACTTCCATGGATTCCATAGTGCTTTGCAACATTTTGTGTGTACGATACACAGCACTTGACACCTCAAGACCGGTTTAAGTATGTGATTATGTGAGAGGGACAAGGTTGGTTGTGTGAAGTCACAGTTCTCTTCAGTTTAGAACTAGTGAAAGCTACAGGTTAACTACACTAATTCAAATAACATATTAAAATTGGGCACAATTTACTAAGACTATTTGAACCATACTGATTAGTTTCAACCTCTTTCGCTTTCTATTTTCATTTCCCTGTACTTTTTTTTCGATTCCCCTGATTTATAAAGGATCAATAAAAAGTTTCCGCATCAGAATAAATAGTCAGTGATAAATATGGGTCAGTTGACGGGGGAACATTTTGCAGTGTTTTTCTGTTAGGTTCGCCTTCCATTACAGAGCGATATTGATATCCTTTTTCAATAGGAAAACATTTTTAATTGTGACTAAATGGCAGGACCAACTCCAAAGGTAATATTGGGGTTATGCCAGTCTGCGGCAGGTTAATAAATAGGCAAAAAACGGTGATATCATTAATAAATAGGCTTTTTCTCCTGTATTAACTAGTCAAAAACTTTAGTAAATTTTAACAATGATAAACATTTACTATGGATTACTTAAAAAAAAAAAAGAATTTCCCCTTTAACAATTTTTATCCTAAAAAAGTCTTGTGTTATTTCCAATCATCTGTTAGTAAATGCGGTGCGCATTGTAAGCCCCGTTAAGAAAAGCAATAATTAGCTCTTTGTTTGCACACTATATTTATTTCTTTGAAATGTATGTACGAAAAAGAAAAAAAAAAAAGTTAAAATAAAACAAAAAATAGAAGAAAGAAAGAAAGAGTGAGAGGAAGCGTCTGCTCCGCTGGGTCCCCTCATTCTGCGCAGGAAGGCCTGTTCTCTACTGTACAATTTCCTAGTGTCTGACTGATGTGTAATTGAGCGTTGTCGTTGAGCTGTGATTTGCAGCACAATCTGCCTGTGTCAGCCTGATCACAGCCTGTCCAGAACTTATAATCAGGGGTCCTTTTTATAGAAGCTCACTGTGCGTTATGGGCCAGGCTTTATTCGAACGCTGCGAGTTCTACATGTTAACGGTAAGCTGTCATGGACTGCGTTTCATATCCACACTCCGGCTCCATCTGTTGAGAGCTGCAGCTGCTGATCGATTCCGAGACGGCAGGCTTATTTACCGATTTCACTGGTCAATAAATGCTCATCAAATTTTTCTCATCTTCTGTATTCAGTAGCTTCATGTTTTCATTGAACGAGAGCGGATTCATTTAGATTCTTGTGCAAACACAGGTAAGTCACTTGTAGCAGTTACAGGTTGGTGAAGGCATGGAGAGAGATTTCTGCTTTGCCATTGTTTACATTTATTTTATTAAAGGGCCCTAGTACAAGATAATATTCATACCCCCCCCCCCCATTATAATTTTACGTGAAATTACCATTCTGCTGCCTTGGGGGGGGGGGGGGAAACCCTTCCTGGTAGCACTAGATATTAATGCCTCTATGGAAGGGGCCCCTAAGGCCCATGGTGCCAGAGATAGCTAAAAGAGGTTGAGGGAGGAGTGTGCCTTCCAGGCTTCTTTATTTGCGCACAAGTGCAGGTAAGGAGGGGTGCAACATATCAAATTTAAAAGGAATGAGGCCCTTGGTCTCAGCAAAGCTTTTATCATTCCCAGCATGCCAGTTCCAACGACTAATTGGTCTACACTGACCTACTGTAGATGTAGAATTACACACAGTTCCCAGCATCCCTACTTGCCACGTGAACATCCTTACTTTTCCGCTGTCTTTTCATGTGCATGAAAACACAAAGCAGTACACTGTGCCCAATCTAAACATATGATTCTCTTTCAGTCTTGCAGAAGGGGACGAGCTGACTGTTGCCTAAAGGAACTAGGGGTCTATGAATACTTACCTAAACTAGATCAACTTACACATAACGTTGTAATGCTAAAATGTTTTTTAAAATGTTTTTTATTTCTTCATTTTAGCTCCTGTTGCACTCATTTTCTGTGCACCCCCACCCAAAAAAAAAAATAAAAATCTTGTTGTTGAAGCACTATCCCATACCTCCCAACTTTCCCACTGTTTACTTCTGGAGGTGACATCATCTTCCACTGTTTTCTGATTGGCTGTGAGACTGGTACTAGGGGGCAAGGACACTGTCCCACAGAATTTGGGACTCTTGGGGTGGTATGCTCTCCTGTGCATTTAGAGTCAGTTTTGGAGAGAGCTGTCATTGTCTGCAAATCAGCAATCTAAGAAATGCAACTTCCAGTGACGCAAATTATATCACACTGGGGGGGAGGGGTTAATTTAATATAAGCCAGTCGGGTTGCTAATGGGGTGGGTTTGAATAGAGGGGGTTATGACTGGCAGCAGATCCCAGCCTGGAGAACTTTAGGGTTTACCCAGAGACAACTGGCCCACTTGGACACTGAGAAATTTTTTTTAATCAAAGCATGTGATGCAAATATAGATGGTATATAAAATTATTACAAGCAGCTTTTCTGGGAAAAATCACCAAAAGTCACCAGACCTTCAGTCATATTAAAGAACTGCTTGCGTTAATTAGAATGATCATTAATGTGTAACTGGTTCGGAGCTGTAGCCTTTCCCAGCAGAGGAGGGGTTAATTAAATACATTTTTTTTATTGCTGTGGAACCTGGTTTCCATGACGATGGTTAGAGAAGGGTTTTGGGATCTTTACATTATATTTGCAGTTTAGCATGGTTCAAAATAGAAGGAATTAAAGGAAAAACATAAAAGGAAAAATATTTCAGGTGTTATAACAATGTTGTTTAAACAATATAAATATGACACCTGCAACTAATTACATGTGTAGTGCCAATGCATATGGTTACTAGATACCAAAACCTGCATTCCTCTGGCTGCTGTTTGTTTACAACTGATTTTGGAAGGATGATTGGAATTGTAGTTCAGCTGTAGCTGGATTGCTGGATACTCGAGACATCCCAGTGGTTTTATATTTACTATATTTCTCTTTCCTTATCTAATTTGGCATCAAATTAACATTTGTAGCTGTGTACTGTGGCTTTTACCTTCTCTGCATTGCTTCCTTTAATCAATTCAGTCTATCAGAGGATGGAGGAATCTATTGTTTTTGCAATCCTTACATCCTGTGCAATAGGAATATAATAAAGTTCCATACTTCTAAAGACCACAGGTGGTTTATTGCTAAAAAAACAAACACCTGCAGGTGTATCTTAATCATTATCGCCCCTGTACAGGTCAGATCACTATGGACACTTGTGCAAGGTTATTTATCAGTCACAAGCAGGAAGAATCATGCACCAGAATGTTGTGTTATTACCCTTAGGAACAGCATTATAAACAGTTGATTTAGAGGCTTCATGGAGATCCCCAATCCATGCTACAAATGACATCATTACATCATTGTGGCATGATTTAATGACAATCAAAATTTTACATGACATCCATGACAGGTCATTGGACTGTGTGTGAATGAAAGATAAACATGAAAAGCACCTCATCTGCAAACTACAATATCCAGAATTCTTTGCATAAGCTACAACTGTAAGCATTCTCAACCAGACATTGGAAGAAAACTGCAAGCTCATCAAAAACTGATGGAGACTTTCTCCATTGACCACCAGCTAAGGATTCTGGGAGCAGCGTTGGAAGTCTGACAGTACAGATAACGGTACAGCTGTCAGCAGCTGCAGAAATATATGCTGAAAAGGAGATTACTGTAGTCTGATAAACAGACCCTAGTGCATTGTGTTACGTCATTTATTTAGATAGCGATAATGTTCATAGCATCCAACAAAATAACTCTGGCTGAAAAACATAATACAATACAAGCAATAGAGATAAGTGCTGCTGTAAGCACATTCTAGGCAGTGTGATGAAAGGCCATTTACCGTACATAGCACAGTAGGCAGGGTAGTTGTCCTGGGTGCCAGGCTTCATCCCTTTAAAACCAAATACCCATAAAATTCACATGTTGCAGTGCTGATCCATAATGAAATGCTTGCTGCAAGGCTGCTTATAAACAACTGCATTCTGCAGCATGCATCTAAACTGATATTCAGCACTGCTGAAAATGTTATGTGTTTCACTTTAAAGGGAGGAGGTGATAACCTTAGCAGCAGTAAAAGGGCTTGGAGTTTGTCTAATGTACATTGCCTATTCACAGTCAGGATTGTTACTAGAATGCTTCTGCTAATGGTACTCCCTTACTACACAAATGACAGAGATTTAAAGGGAAAGGACCTTCATTTTCATGACTTGGCTGAGGGCTATGTGATGTTTCTTTAGGTTTCTGTGGCAGTACTTGGTAGTAGCCAAGCATGCACTAACATAGCTAAGAACACAATACTATGGCCAAGTAACATGCAGTAACATAGACAAGCATGCAATACTATGGCCAAACATGCAATAACATAGCCAAGTATGCAATACCATGACCAAGCATGCAATACCATGACCAAATATGCACTAACATGAGCAAGCATGTACTAACATGGCCAAGCATGCGCTCTCTTCCCAAAGCATTGCTTGCCACAGTATTTCTACTGAGTCTTTATACATGACCTAGTGCACATAGACGGGAAATTCTTACCTATAGAATTTGTGAATTAGCTAGCATGTGATCCTAACCAGCATGCGATCTTCTCAGGTTACTCTAATATTTTTTGTTTTAAAGATCAGAAAGAAATAACGCCCTTTTCCTTGCATGCTGTTTCTTGTTATATCTGCTTTTGCCATATATTTTGATAAAAAGACAAAATTCAGATAGAAATGTTCAGGACAGGGAACACTGGGACAGCCATCCAAATGATAGGATAGGAAAACTCATTATAGTCAGAGGTTTGTGCGGAAAGCAGCTGGCCACAATTCTATGCCAATGCGGTTCTTGGCATATTCATTCAAAAATAGAAGCACATTTTATTGTGTAAAATTGCTGTTTTTCTATACTTTGCAATGCTGAAAGAAACTCTTCCGGATTGCCGCTGTGGGGCGGAGAGGGCTCTGGTGCAGTAACCCCACTGGCTGCAATGAAACATTAAATTTCCATAACAGGGATTTTAAATAGTATCACTGTATAATAGTGCTCAGTGCATTCTGTTCTGTTCAGAAAATGGCAAGAGATAGGGCATCCTATGCCCATTTATAGTAAAAATGTCATTTTGTCATTTATCTGGAGTTTTTCAGAGCCTTTTAGGAGCAGCCCGTGATATCAGCAGATATATGTAGTTCATCATGCTAATAACTGACATTTACACACAATGAACGTTTAACTCCTTCTGAATTGGAGAGTTTTGCCTCTGGGCAGTGACTGTTTCTTGTATGTAAAAATTCCTTATAGCACTGATTTCCTGATTGAATAGACTGTACAGTGTGCTTTATTAGACCTGATTATAAATATATGATTAAACTGTGTTGAAGCCCTTTTTTATATAGATCCTTGGGCAAAATGATTATGGAGTCATTCATAAAATGAAAGATTCCTCAATGTCACTATGGATGAAACACTGAGCTCCAAGTTGAAAACTTCCAAACTGAAATTCTGTATAGTTCTGCTTTTTTTGGTTAGTCTAGGGCTGATTTCTGGGTCAAGCCAGTATTTGTTGGGTGGGTAGGTGGGTGGGGTGGGGAGGGAAGGGCTTTACCCCTTTAATGATAAAGTGCAAAGCTTGTTTCCATTATGAGCAAAAAAATACTGAGCCTTTAAAAAAAAAAATAGGATCACATCAGGTGTTTTAATTACTTGTGAGGTCATGGATGTAGGGAGACCAGATCTCCACACTTGCTATGACAGGTAATGTACCCTTGTCTTTCATTTAGAAATACTAAATGCTTTTTCATTAAGGACTTAGCCATCCAATCAGCTATTAGGATTCACTGGTGTAAGGGAATTGGAATTCTAAAAGTGGACTGCTGATTGGTTGCTATGGGTTATTAGACCATTGTAAATGAGTGGGACCTGTTGGTTAATATTTGTTAAAAAAGTTAGGAATACTGGAATGTAAAAGGAATACTACCCCCCGTTTACAAATGGGGCCGACTTCTACATTATCTGTATCTGTTCCAAAAAAAAACTATTACAAACATAATACCCAAAGCATCAATAGAACTCTACCACCCACAGGCTAAATTATTAACAAAAACCATAGACTAGAACTTGGTTCTGAATATTAACTATAGAACCCCCTTTAGTAGAATAAGGGGTTCATAATCTATTGGTTACAGTAAAACTGAGTAGGCTACTTTAGTGCTCTACAGTTCCATCAGCTGTGGATTATTTCCTATTACGCTTGACTTCTCAGCCATCTCACTCAGACAGACTGGAGTCTGCAATTCATGGAAGGGAGGGGAGGTGTATGTTAAATGATCTGATCTAATCAAAGCAGCTAAATTATTATATATTACCTACTTTGTGACACAAGGAAACTTTTTTCCTTATTTTAATTTCTAGGACACCAAACAACTAACTGAAACTCATCAATCCAGCAGAGTAACTGGCTTGCAAGCTAACCTAAGAAAATATTATTTAACAGCGCCTAATACAAATAAACGCATATATACATATTAAGCCAATGCTAGGCATATTGACCTAGCAATGCTTCAATGATATCTCAGCATGATCCCAGTCAGTTATTTTATATGGAATTATTACACATAGGATTTTTGTAATAGAATGATTAAGAAAAAAATAAAGGAATAATGGTTATCAGGAGCAATGTTACATGTGGAAGCAAATCGAGGATCATGCTAGGTCTAGCCCTGCATCAGGGAACTTGTAATAGAGGGTCAATAAGTTACTGAAGTCTAGTAACCCGTAGCAATCATTCAAATGTTCAGCTTTCATTATTTTTGATCACTTATACCAGTGAGTGGTAACTGCTGATTGGTTGCTATTGATTAAAAGACATTAGCAAAGGATTGCCCCATGCATGAATTTCACAGACAGAAAGAAAAGAGCACTTAACATTAAAGGAGCACTGTGTCACTCTGAATTATCATGCACGAAACAGTTCTTTACATTGAAAAATCCCTGTGTAACTCAATTTAGATATAAATATTGCAAGCATTTTTAAAACAGGTCTGCGATTATGCATTTCAAATTTTATGGCCGGCTGTCCTGATTAGAATGTTCAGTGTACCTGCAGTTGATTGAATTGGACACACTGCCAAGTCGGATACAAGCAAGCTGTCTCTGTTGGGAAAAAAAAGGTGTAAAATGGGATCCTGTCAGATAGAGTTTTCAATAGAAATATATATATATATATATATATATATATATATATATATATATATATATATATATCCATATACAAGATAATATCTAAGTATATTACTAGTCACTGAGTAGTTCCATGTCCATATGGCCGAGTTATACAACACATGTGACTTTTTGAGAGTACAGAATTATACCTCCCGACTTGCCAGGGGATATGCCTTTCCCCCCTAACAGTGACATACATCACTGGTGCCTGACTACTTCATTTTGATTGGCACTTGTCTACCATTGCTCCCCCTCCAGACGCCCATGACTGGTGGAAGTAAGGCATGCTGTGCCCCCGAACCAGATTTTGTCTGTATTCCATCAGTGAAACTTTAGACACCAGGGTGAAGGCTGGTGATGTTATGCGCATTCGTACTGTGTACATGTGATCAGGCATTATAGTTCAGCAGCAAAAGGTTTGTGGATAAAGGAGCAAGAGTGCGGAAATCGCTGCAAAGTATTTAATCTGCATCACAATACTTACTAATTTACTGAGTAATTTCCACACTCGAGCTCCTTTTCCCACACTCGCTGGTGTCTGCAGATTGCCTGGACAAAGAATGAACTTGGAAGTCCTGCTATAGCAAATGTAATTTATTCCCAATTATAGTTCAGTGGCCGGTGTGATTACACCAGTGTTTAATCCTAATTCTATAATAAAAATTCACCTACAATAAACCCCTGATATTATTATTTTGGCTGCAACATTGTATGACCTTGAAACAATTCTGCCTACTATATACAACACATGTATGACATCAGAAAAAAATATGGCCTTTCCCATAGAGCTTGCAATCTAATCCATCAGTATAAGCCTCATTTGTTAGCCATAGCATATCTGCTGTTCATTTACAGAGACTTGTTTTGTTGGCTGGATGATACTTTACAGAGACTTGTTTTGTTGGCTGGATGATACTGCTCGTGATGACCGGCTTGTTGTGAATTCCCTGCTGAATATTTTTTTCGTTCTTCCTTCTTTTTCATCTCTAGAAGTGACCTTCACTTTTCAGGCAAGGTCAGTGCTCTCCTGACAAGGAAAGAGCTGCAAATTACCCCTGTGTGTGACAGCCGACGCTGTTACTAACCGCAGACTCTAGGCGTCCGTCTCTACCATTTGCATTAACAGGCACCACAGACAACGAAATACACAGCTTCTAGCTCCAGCAAGTAGCTTGTGATGGGGTAATTGTGCATGAAATGTAGATCTGCTCATTTTGGGTGAATAAAACACAAAGTAAATGTTCAGTTCTTAACCTCTACATAGCTAGAAGGATTGGCAGAAAGCTTTCATATTGTGCTGCAATTTATATATCCAGGTATTGTGGATTAGTTACTGAACCAGTGATGCCCAGTTAGCTAGCTCAGAGGTCCCCAACTGCTGGTCCACGGACCAGGACCGGGCCGTTGGGGTTTTTCAGCTGGTCCGCGGTGCCGCTGACACCTAGCTCTGCGGCCCTGCACCTGGTCAGAGCACGCGATAATGTTCTCTGCTGTAGCTGTGACAGCTCACAGCTGTCACGGCAGAGAACATTATGCAGGATGGGGCGGGGCATCGGGCGGGTCTATGAGACGCAGCCAGCACAGCAGTAACCTGTTACACGGGACGGGGTGGGGCGGCAGGCTCTCCTCACTGACTCGCCCCCGGCAGAACATGTTATGTGAGGCGTGCCGGGGCAGCAGACTGGCCTCATTGACACGGCTCCCGGTGTTAAGTGTGTAGCGCTGCTAAGCTCCACCCCTCCATAACCCTGCCCTAATATGACCAAAGCTCCACCCCACCGGGCCATGGAAAACTGGCCTTGATTAAAGCCGGTCCCTGGTGCAAAAAAGGTTGGGGACCTCTGAGCTAGTGTGCTGGTCACTCCCCCAACTCCATTTTTATGGAAATCACGTTCACACAATAACACTATTTACAATTTGTTGAATTGTACAGTGCTGTGTAATCTAGTGGAGCTTTATAAATAAAAATATACATGCATATATATTCAATACGTTTTTCGGGCATCCGACTAAATTACCTCCTGGGGCAACTTTTGACAAGTTGGTCGGACATTGGAGCTGCCATTAGTAACCGTGGACTAATGTGTTAAACTTGTGTAGGTGTTTGTGTTTCATGGTGAGATTTATATTTATTTCAAATAAATAAATAAATACAGGGAAAATTACATCACTTGCATGATGCAATTTCACATTTCTTAGGGTATGTCCTAGACGCATGAGTGTAATTATAGTCATAAACCCCAGATTCTGCAGGATGGTCCTGTTTTTTTGGGTCCTGTCTTTTGGTCGCAAGTCCCTGTCAGCAAGTCCTGGATCCCCTTTGCCCCTTTCCTGTACCTGATGGCTGGCCCTTGGGGTAGCAGCCAATCAAGGGGAAGTGGGTGGTACACACTAATGACATCACTGGTGCACAGCCAATCACAAATTATTAGGTGGTGTGTCAGTGATATCAGCACCAGGGGAGAACAACGCTGTCCCAATGATCCCCCCCTTGCAAATCTGGGAAGTATATTTACCAAAACAACCCCCCCCCCCAAAAAAAAAAATGTTAACATACAGTTTCTTTCTGCAGGTAATTCAACAATCATCAGTCAAAACATCAGTAAAAACAAGATTCCTTAAAAGAGAATACCACAGATTGTACTGTATAACACAGAGTTTATACTGTAAGGCTTAAAAAAGACACAAGCCCATCCAGTTCAGCTTATTATCCTGCAATGTCACGAAAAATCCAGAACAGCGTTTGCCATAACCAGACAGTTCTTTTAGAAGTAAAAATAAGATATGACAGTAATCATGGTTTTTATACTCCTGAGTCAAAAGACAATATTCATATTTTCTGGTCCCAAATTTAAAAACCAGATTTGGATGAGAATATCCATATATTTGTAGAACATAGTGGGAAATTAAGAAAGCTGGGATATTGTGTTAGGGGCTTGTGCTGAAACCAGTAGGTAGAGTTTTACTTTACTACCCGCTGTAGCTTTAGATAATATTGGAAAATAATAACATAAGGAACTGTCACAAGTTTCATTGTCCTCCTGTCTGTGGGAGTACTGATGTTGACAGAATGTAAAGCCATTGAGTCAGTGATGGGAATCTGTTAGGTCTGCATTCAGCTTTTATATAACCTAGACAAGGTGAGCTCATTTGAACACTTGTGACAATACATGATTTTTACCCTGCATAAGATTGTATATGATAAAGGCCTTAGCAAAAGCAATAAATATAACGCACCCTGCGCTTTGTGACTGAGCATTTTCCTTCTTTTTCCTTTCTGCCGTTATTGATAAATATGAGAGATAGAGCTGGTGACAGCCCCAATTCACCAGGTAATGAAAAAGATAGGAGGAAGGCGTGAGGACTGGAGACTGTTTTTAAGCAGAATCAGAGGTTAAATTAATGTTACGGCATTCTCTTGGCCAACAGGTCTGAGCTAATAATCTGCTTAAAGAGACAAGGGCTGATACATGTTCTCCCTGCCTTCCTGCAGAACTTCTCTCCCACATTTATATAGGATTTCTTATTAACATTGGTGCAAATGTACAGTAATCCATAGCAACCCACTGGAGGAAAAAGTTATGCTAAATTCCAGCCAGCCTGTGCTTAGCTAAATAACCCCATTGTAACATTCATGGGGCTTAAGATGCATCTGGCTGAAGTAAAGGACTACAGCACTACAACTGCAGGGGCTTTGGACTGCCCTGCCTACTGTGCCTATGCCAAGTATGCAGTATTGTGATAGTGGCTATGTACTTTGACACTACTCATTTTGGTATGTTATAGTATATGCTGCTTTAAAAATATGACCTGGAACAATACAATAGCATATAAGTAATATATATATAATAAGAAGCAAACTTGCCTCAGTGTCCACTGCTTCTATCTCCAACCTGGATC
>WMED01004177.1:0-21074 GCA_019650415.1 Pipa parva
TTGCTTAAAGCCGGTCCCTGGTGCAAAAAAGGTTGGGGACCTCTGCTCTAAAATAATAAATGAGAATACACAAAAAAGGCCAAAAAAAATTGAAACATAAAAAAACTATGCTTCCATAACCTTTTCTGACAAGGGACACAATATTGCACAATTAAAGGGGCACTATAGTGCCAATATACAGTAACTGCAAATACATATAAAACTTCATTATATTAAGCCAATTGATGACACAAATACCGTAGTTAAAAAAAAAAGTTTAGGGAAGAAAATATACTTGCTGTTTGTTTCCCTTAGTTATTCTGACAGCTGACATTTTCCTCTCCCTCTCCTTTCTGTTCTGCACGAGAATAAAAAGCTGCTTGACTGCAATTAGTCAAACAGTGTGCTGACCTGTTGGCCTCATTGTTTTCATTACTGAAATGCCTTTTTATAGAAAACTGGCCAGTACACATCACACACACACACACATTTCCTGGTGCAGGAGATTATCAGTGCTGCCTACTCAATCATTCTGCGTCACATGAAACAACTACTGGGGAGAAACGCTTCTCACTAAGGTATAGTACTGCATATGTAATTTGACTATAGTTAACCTTTAAGGTGAGAGGTATAAGTGAGTATTCTATTTGATCAGTTACTTAAACACAGGGTGGAACAAAGGGAGAATGTCCGGGACATTAGGAATTTTAAGCCAGATAAATCTAACACTACTTTCATAGCTAGACATTTTCATTAATTTAAACATAACAATGCACTATTAAGATGGAAAATTGTTGAGGTGATTAAATTCCCTGTTAGAGGAGGTAATATAGTTAAACTACTTTTATAGAGAGAATCCATTTGGATTCAACATCTTAACACCTTGTGGCGTGAATGAGAATGTTCTAATTTACATATCTGTTTCTTTTTCTAGGTGAAATTAGTTCTACTATAACTTACATGGACCTTCTTGGAAGTATCCAGTTAATGTTACGGTAGAAAGCTTTTTGAAAATCTAACAATGCATTTCTACTGTGTAAACTCTGCATTGCAATTGTGTTGTTCTACTCATTTCATGTTTTGTGCCTACCGGTCTGGTAGGCCAAATCAGGACATTGGATTTTTTGTCATAGACACAAAATGTGTGTAATTTGCCCCAATAGGATTCAGTGATGGTTTTGACTATTTGTATTCTGTATAATATTGTGTTCTTATACCTTATGTATTTGTACTTTAATGAATGCATCACACTGTTTGTTTACTGCACTTACAGTATATTATGCTGATTATGGTACTCCCACCTGTATGTGTGATCTAGCTGTCCTCAACTTTTGCTGGATTGGGGACCAGTTTTCTGGTTCTTCAGTCCAGCAAAGGTTTGAAAGACCACTGGTGGGGTGGCGGAGCAATACTTGCTGCCAGCCTCATGATGGTGTTGCGCTTCCTGTGCATCAAGCGAACTGGAGCTAAGTGCCTGTGAACCAGCATTTAGGGACCCCTGCTGTAATCTCTTCCCTCTTACTAAATGAAAGATGGAGTTTTGTCTTTATTTTGGCATTCCTAAAACACTTGTATAATTGAAAAAGGGCCCAGGTAGTAACTTGCAATAAAAGAAGTTTGCTGTAATACCCACTACATTGCTAATTTTTTTCCAGTCCTACCTATTGAATCTCATGCTAAACTGGTGTTTGTGGAGTACCGGGAAAGAAAGTGTATGCAAGGAAAGGCCGTTCCAGCAAATCTACTTTACTCAGAGCATCTGGATGTGGCAGTTGATGACATTACAGCCAAATGGATTAAATGAGGAACTTAGACTGACTTATTTTCTATAAGAACTTTTAACACTTTGTAATGTAATATCTTGGTTCAAATAGATTAATATGCATTAACAAGTGAAACTGAAACTTTGCTTTTTATTTTCGTTAGGAGAATGATGTACTGTATATTTTTTTTCCAGATGTTCTGGTTGTAGTAAGAATGCCATCTATTGACTCATATTGATATTGATTTAAAATGGCATTAAATAGGAATTCCTCCTTCTATTTCAGTTAGATCAGTGATTTTCAACCTTTTTTGAGCTGCGGCAGATTTTTTACATTTACAAAATCTTGGGGCATACCACCAACCAAAATGACACTCTGGGAACCTGCAAAGGAATTGGCAGCTCTGCGGGGCAATCTGGAGCTGGGAGAGCAATCAGAAGCTGAGCGAGAAAATCAGGGGTGGAGGTGGACAGCAGGAGCTTAGAGGAGTAAATCAGGGGCTTGGAGGGGCAAATTAGGGACTGAGGAGGGAAATCAGGAGTGAGGGGCAGGAGTGAGCAAGTCAGGGGCTGGGGGATATATTTTTATTGTGTGGGGCAATGGGGGGGTCAGTGGGGGCTGTGGGGGGGTTGGTGGGGGCTTCAACTTACCCCCTACCAGCAGAGTACTCAGCATGCTTCCTCATTCAGCTGCTGCTTCCATTGCACACAGCCAAATGAGGAAGTGAGACCGGGAGCGCTGATCACATGCACTCCAGGTCTCCTATTGGCTCATGAGACCGATCGGGTTACATGAGCCCTCCTCAGACCATGGAGGGAGTCAGACAGGACTCCCTCCTTGATAAGTGCCGAGTTCCCATGGCACACCTGACCATGTGTCGCGGCACACTGGTTGAAAAACGCTGAGTTAGATAATGTGTACATACTTTTATCTAGGCTAGGTTCACACTAGCGTATTGTGCACAGTGTATTTAAAAAAAAAATTCTCCAGCGAGAATACACTGAGAGTAGACGCCAGAGGAATTCTGTAGAGAACAATGCTAATGGAAGAAAAGTGTTCACATTAGCTTTTCTTTAAAGAACAGTCTGGGCAAAAATAAAAAAAACGTTATTTATTTATGTTAATTACTAACTTTTATTAAATGCAATTTATCACTTTTCCAAAAAAAAAAAAAATTACATTTTTTACATGTAAAGAAATGCTGTACAGCACATCCGTGTTGCAGACTCCATCTTCAGTCCCTGCTGGCTACTCTACGGCGTCCCAATTCACCCGATCCCTCTAAGATGCACAGTCCTCTCCAGCCGTGCTGATAATGAAGCCCCACATCGGCATTTCCTGTCACATGGGAGAGCATGCACGTCGTCCAGAGAGGACACGTTGATCATGTGCACGTTTTTCCAGGTAACGCTGTAATATAATGTAAATTGCATTAACATTTGCCTGCTGGTTATTGGGCACTGTATATGTTTGGTTAGGAAATGAGCGTTCTCACTAGACCAGGGGTAGGCAACTTTTACTATCAAAAGAGTCATTTTCTCCTCTTTACAATAAAGAAAAATAGTCTGGAGCCACAAAACACAACACAGCTTATACCGTATGTACTCCTTGCCTACGCCACCAGATTTCTCCCCCCACCCTTACAATCAAATCTTCCCCTTTCCTGATACAACTACTACTTGTCCAGAGAGGAGTGCTCTCTTAACTATTAGGCCGCAGCGTGATTAGCCCACGCAATCAGCTAAATGAACCCCTTCAGCTGCAATTCTCAACAGAGCAACTAAAAGGAGTCTGAAGAGCAGTGGGTTGCAGACCCCTGCACTAGACCAATGGACTTTTACACCAATGATGAAAAGATTTTACTCTGATTAAGGGTGAGGTGGAATTGTGAATGTCAGTTTATCTGATCTCTATCTGAGAAAAGGTGGTGCATGACCCCATGAAACATCACTTTTCATTGTAAAGGGAGTACAGCTCTAGAGTCAAAGGTGCTTTATCAATCACTATTACATCATATGGAATCTTCCTCAGAATATTCTAACCAGTTCTGTTTTTTAATAATCTAATGTAGACATTTCAGCAGTTCAGTATTACTTAATAAGTTATGTCTTAACACATCCCTTACATGGCAGTTTAAAAGGATATTAGCAAACTTTAAAGGTTACTAAAACTGGGTGAATGTCTCTCATGAAGCCATAATAGGAGAAGAATAATAAAGTGTGTAAACCAAGTAACAATATTAAAAATAGTTTTTTTTTTTACTTTACATCCCCTTTAAGATACAAACTTTTTCTTCTGATGATTAAATCCCTTTTAGAAAGTACTCAGGCCAGAACACAAGCGCTCACTTTTTTGCTAGGATATTTAAAGTGGACCTGTCACCAAAAAATGACATTGTTTAGTCTAGCATATCATGCTAGACTAAACAACTTTGTCATTTAAATTAATTTTAAAAAAAACAAAACTTACCTTTTAAAAGTTATCCCTCATTGTATCTTCCTGCTAACCCGACACTCAGCTATCAGAAGCTGTAGTGTCGGGTCCGGGAGGCAGTCCTCTGAAGCCGGCTTACTTGATTGACAAGTAAGCTGTCTTCAGGACGCGATCACGCATATGTGCTTTGAGCCTCCCCAGCCAGTAACACTGACAGCTTGGGAACTGCATGGGAAGCTGTTAGTGTTACCGGCTGGGGAGACTCAGAGCACATATGCTTTGAGCTCCCTTGGAGGATCGCGGTCATGTGACCACAATTCTCCGAGGGAGCTCAAAGCATATGCGCTTTGAGTCTACCCAGCCGGTAACACTAACAGCTTCTCAGTCAGTTAGTGGAGAACCTGTCAGTGTTACTGGCTGGGGAGGCTCAAAGCACAGTGGGGGGGATGCACAGTGTGGGGATGGTACACAGTGTAGTGGATGATGCTGTGTAACCTAATGATGCTAGTGCACGTGAGAATTGGAGACAGGGGAGGAGAGCCTGCTTGTTAGGGGGCGTTTCTGTAGTGTTTGAGTGACAGGCCAGACAGAAGATGGCAGCTTCTATGTTTTCTAATCAGGCTTAGATTGAAGTAAGTGTATTTTCAATATGCAAACTTTTTTTGGTTCCTAATTACTTGATTTACATTATAAAGTCACATACTTTAATAAAATAGGTAATAATCCTGAGCTGACGGGTCCACTTTAAGTAACCAGTACTGAAATACATTGCTCTTTTTGTGTTTTAATGTTTTATTTAAAGGACTAGTAAAACAAGAAATAGAAAAATACTATTTGATTTATCAGGATCATTTATATGCTGTATTTGTTAAAATGCCATCTGGGCCACTTCTTGAATACGTATTATCTTAAGTCAGCGATGGTGAACCTATGGCACCTGTGCCAGAGAGCGTGCAGAGCCCTCTCTGTCAACACGCATGCTGTCGCATCGCTGCCTTCAGTGCAGGCCGTGGGCCCAACTTGACAGTTTTCAGGTCGGATCCACGGCCTACACTGAAAAAGTGCTCACTTGCTGGGGAGCACTCCTTCCCCAATGCATGCGGGCTTCTCCTCTGATGCAAGTGTGATGACATCACTCAGTGGCACTTCAGGGGATGGCGCTGGTGAGTGACATCACCTTTTCGGCACTCTGTGCCAAAAGCGTTCACCGTCACGGTCTTAAATTCCACAGGAAGTAATATGACTAGGCGGGTGTTTGTTTACTTAATAGATAAAAGATGACTGCAGCCAACTTATCCTTTTGAAATGTCAAACCAGTGAACCAAGAATAAATGCACTGTGGCACAATATGCATCATTAAGTGAATTATTTATTTATCCCATTTAAGAACCAGGAACGAAGAATGCATACTCATTCAGTTATTCACATATAGTTACTTAGTAGGCAAGGTTAAACTAAACATTAAGGGGGAATTCTGGATAGTCCGAAGTGAGGTGCAGAGTGTTCGCCTCACTTCGGACTGACTGATCTGCGCTCGCTGACGTCCTGCATGCAGACATCAGCGAGCGCATTAAAGGGATTCCAGTCTCGGCGGGGCAACTCTTATGCTCTCGCCGAGACTGGAATCCCTTTAATGCGCTCACTGATGTCCGCGTACAGGACATCAGTGAGAGCAAATCAGTCCGAAGTGAGGTGAACGCTCCGCACCTCACTTTGGACAATCCTGAATTCCCCTCTAAGTCCATCAAGTTCAACCTTGGCAAACTATCTAATTTTTGATCCAGTGCAAGGAGAAAATCCTAAGCAGTGTTGCTCCCAGTTCAGCTTTTCTTGATCCCATTACTGGTGGCCAGACACCATCTGTGATCACTACGAAATCCCTTTATAAGCAAAAACTAAAACAGTGACATTCCTTACCCAATAAGAATATGGTCCATTTATAACCACTCTTTGATCTCTGTCATTAAGTCATTTCCTAACCTAAGAACTCACTCTTCTCTTAGGATCCTAAGTTTTTGGTAGTCTTCTCTGAGAACAGTGTAAGAATCTTTTCCAAAATCAAAATATATGATTTTCCTTGAATTACTTTGATTCAGTTTACTACTTGTCTCATCATAGAAGCTGATCAAATCAGTTTTAATTGCCAAGACTTGCCAAGTCTTTGATTCTTACATTTGGTAGGTAGTTTCTAAATGTTTATATTGGTCAGAGCATTAAAAAGTCATTCCTTGACATTTTTTTTTCTGTTTTAAAGCAAAGCAAGAGCAGAAGCAGAATACTGATTTAATACTGCTTCTGTGCTTGCTCTACTTGCCAAATTTCAAGAGAAAGCAGCAAGTGAAGAGGCTCACAGCCTGCAAGGAGAAGACAAAAAGAGCAGGATTGAGACATGCAGGAGGTAACACTGGAATAAAGAAGCAAATTGGTTGGTATTTCACAGCCCCCACTTTACAATGACCCCTAGGAAAAAGAACATTTTGATTTCCTTTAAAATATGTGCTTAGCTGACAAAACCCACCTTAAAACTGGATAGTTAAAATAATCAGTTGAGCACATTACCATATATGCAGCCTCTTTATTTTGTGTTACTGAGTTTTTCTAAATGTCTTTACATTTAACTTTTACACTTTTTCTACACACAGAGACTTACTAAAAAAAAAAAAGAATGTTTGTTTTCTTCCAAAATCTAAGTGTATTTGAACATAAAAAGAACTCTGACAATTTCTTTACATGTAAGACAGAATTTATTAACAAAAGATAATATCTAATACAATATTTAGTCTGAAAAGAACTGTAATTACTAGACATACTACATAGTGCAACATGAAAGTATATATGTGCATGACTAAAATACTTTATCTCCAGAACTCTAAATAATTGTATATTCTCTTCTGTCATAAGAACAGATTTGCATTAACCTCTTGCAGATATCATTTTGCTTAGACCTCTGAAATAGGATTTCTCTCTTTCACTCATCACTTCGAAGTGCAGAGGCTGTCTACAAAAGTTGCATTCAGCTGAAGGGTGAGGTTTAAGCTCCAGGTCGACACTCTTCCAGGTGAGCAGCAGCTTATCTGTATTGGAGACAATTGACATAAACAACGGTGATTGTATGGAAAACTCTGAAGAAAAGTTGCTTATAGAAGCCAATGCTAATCATGTATGTTAGGCCTGGTTAAGGCTAGAGCAACTACGGTATGTGCTGCGCTTTTAGAAAAGTTTGTTTGAAAATATGCTGGCGTAACTTCAGTATACACTTTTCTATTGTACTTACCAAACGCAGTGTTAAGGCTCCCTTGGCGTTGGAGGATCTTCCTATCTGGCCGCATTCTTTGCATCACATACATATGCTAAGGAAATACACTCACGTTCTGCACTAGTGTGACCGGAGCAAGGTAACTGCTATAGGGATTCGCAGCATGCTTTTTTTTTTTTATGCGCAGCATATATAAAAGCTAGTCTGAACCGGGCCTTAAGCCTTAAGCCACATGGGCACTGTCTATGACATCAAAAACAGATGGTAGTGCATTTGCGATTACCAAGAAACTCATATCCTTTGACTTCTGATGAAGTCTGATACAGTGGATTCAATGCAATCAGATTTTCTGCTACTCTTATATCAAAGGCATACTCAAAAGCACCCTTAAGGGCCTTAACCATGAAATGCCAGCAACAGCCTAAGGTTTATATCACATGATATGACTTCCTTCTCTATTGCTGATGCAATTTCTCAATTGTTTCTCATTATAATTAATGGAAATTGCTACAGGTAAGGCACAACCTCTGTGGAACCTACATTTTTAACGTTACAATGGAAACAGCTTGGCAGCATTTTTTTGCCTTTAATGGGCACTTCATTTTTTTCTCCAAATTATTATTTTCAATCCATAGAGAAGTAAACTAATTTGTAAGACAACACTACAGGTTTTCCAATCCGAATACCACTATTTAAATAAGCTCTGCTAACAGATTCACACATTGTTCCACACACTGGCTATATTTACAGCCAACAGAGACACTAACTTAACTGTAGCAGAAGCCTCTGGTCCCATTCTTGGACCATCTCTCTGCTGCTTGAATAGCCATGTCCTCAATCAGTACTAGTGTCTTACTCAAGTAAGTATTAGCGTTTTGAGGTGACAGGTACACTTTAAGGGGGGAATTCACTATGCTCCGAAGTGAGGTGCGTAGTGTTCGCCTCACTTTGGAAAAACTGAAATGCGCATGCTGATGTCCTGCACGCAGACACCAGCATGTGCATTAAAGGGATTCCCCTCCCGGCGAGGAGATTCGAGTGCTCTCGCCGGGAGGGGGATCCCTTTAATGCGCATGCTGATGTCCGCGTGCAGGACATCAGCATGCGCATTTCAGTTTTTCCGAAGTGAGGCGAACACTACGCACCTCACTTCGGAGCATAGTGAATTCCCCCCTAAAGCTATCCCTTGCATATAGGATTTGCAGGATTTCCTCCCCTCTGCAAATTTTTTTTGGTTTTGTGGTGGAAGATTTCATACTTCCAAGAATACAGGGCTGATCACCACCTCCACAGTCCCTGTTGTAACACCCCTATGACCTTGTGGCAATTTAGGACTAGTCTTAGTTATAGTGTCTAAGCCAAAGAAGCACAGCATTTCAAAAACCCTTTATCATCACAATTCTGTCATTTGTATGCATGCTTACATTTTGAAACAATCTGAGAAGCAAGGATAACCAAAGTACAATTAAAGCCTACCCAAAAAATAACTCATCATCTGAGGAGTATGGTGAGGGGTGGGTGCAATCCTCAGAAGTTCTTCTCCGCGAGGAACAGTGGGATAATTGATTGCTTGCACATAGATGTTAAAATTGCTCATTAGTTTGTCACATATTTCAGTATTTTTGGCAGCATCTGCAACCTAAAAACAGATAAAACAAAATTTCCATTATGGCTATTACAATGACCACTCAGTGTTTAAGACATAAACTACCAATTGTAGCTTGCAACACAACTGTTTAGCTATTGGAATAATCACTGGTCTAACAAAAGCAATAGAAAAACAGTAATTAACCCATGAGGGACACACACACATTATATATATATATATTTATTATGTGTGTGTCCCTCATTATTACTTTATTGTAATTATTATTACAATAACATTATTACTTTATTGTAAATTATTACTTAGATTGTAAACTCTATGGGGCAGGAACCTCTACCCTCTTGTTTCAACCATGACCTGACACTTAGAGTGATGTATTTTCTTGATTATATGCTTGTATTTTACTTCACTTGTTCTTTCTTCCGCACTTTACCCTTGTCTGTATTATTACTGGATTGTACAGCGCTGCGTAACCTTGGAGCGTTTTATAAATAAAAATATACATACATACATATAAATAATTCCTAGGCTGTAGTGTATGTTTAATAAACCAGCTTTTCAAAAAGTTGTTTTAGATCAGCGGTTCTCAACCTGTGGGTCATGACACTGGAGGGGGTCGCACAACCATACCACAGGGGTCGAGAACTGCTGCGGCCCCTGGAAGCACCCGCAGGACCCTTTTTATAAGGGTTCCTGCGGGGTGACGTCGGCCCAAAACGTCACCACGTGACGCGCGTACGTGATGACGTAGGGACGAAACGTCAGGACGTGACATCACAGCCTGTGGTCGCGGTTCTCAAAAGGTTGAGAACCGCTGTTTTAGATGTATTTATGTCATTCAGGTATTAGCTGGGGAATGTATCATCTGGGCAAGTATTTTGAGGGTTATTGGCTAAAGTCCGAATTGTTGCGTAAAAGTGTAAATTCACCAATTACAGACAGCTACAAAAGCTTGCTATTGTTGCAGTCTTGGATTTATAACTACCATATTGTTGCGGGTGTGACTTTACAATCAGAAATTTGTCGCGGCCATGGATTTGCTATGGGAATCCGCTGTTTGAGAATTCGACAGTCGAATTCTCACTTTAGTCAATAACCCCCTGAGATAATACAGTGTACCATAACAACCAATCATCTAGAATAATAACATTGATGATGGTTGTTAAAGGTATTTAGACCTCCATTAACACTTGCTCGCTAAGTATTCTCCTGTATATATTTTCATACAGTGATTGTGAATATTTCCATACAGTGATCGCATTTGCTGGATGTTCCTGTCAGAAACATTCAGTCAGTGATGGGAAAATGAAGCTACAATTGCGTTTTGCTTGTGACAAGAAAACATTACGGCAGCAAAACATGGTACTAAATTATTTTGTCTTTTTTTTATAATTTATAACAAAGTGCATATACATTTTATACACATGCCTGTGCCCCTTTAATTTTATCAGTGCATTTAGTATATAAAGATTTTAAGACAAACAAGAGTTTGGAGCATCTTTTGCTATTTTCTATACAATGACCAGGTAATACCCTCGACTGGATTAGCTTTAATCATAAAGGCTTGCTCACACTGATGGCTTTGTTGCAAACCGATATAGGGAGTTTAAAATAATCCTCAGTTCATACAAGTCCCAAGGAGATTTGGTGCTGGAGGTTAAAATTTACAGTAATCAATCACTATAAATACATACCCCCCAAGGAACCATAGGGAGCAGTGTGGACTAACCAGCGTGACTGGAAACGGGAATAGCATATGTATGTCTGTCTTTCCTGAGGCATGATATAACAAAGCACTGGTTATTCTGTACAAGCTAAAATGTTCAACTGCTGACTCATATATTCATTAAATGTTATAAACATAATAACTCTACTTTTTGAAAGCAACTTAAAACAATAATTAAAATAATTGATATAATGGCAGCTACATATTTGGGTTTATAAAAAAATACATTATGTTTAGAGTTCTACACAGTTATCATTTGCCAGGAGACAGCATGCAAGAATTCTGGTATGTATCAGCATGCAACATCGTCTTTTATTTTGTGACTCTACAGTCAGGGTTATTTCAGGCATTTAATAAAAGGAAATGAGTGAGTGAAAGACAAACCAAGAAATAGGTTTCACTGTGAATTACTCCTCATATAAAATTTGCACATTCATCTAGTGAGTTTCATTGCTTCCCTGTCTCCGATAGCCAAGTGCAAAATCTACTTTGTTTTTCATTTCTTTCAGGAGTCAATTTAGCTTTTGTTTTTGGTACTTTATCAAGGATTAAAATGAAAAAAAAAAAGTCAGTTAGATGCCGACTATTTAGATCAATATGTGGATAAGACTGTTTAGCTTGGTATCACCAATATTTCACTGCACAACTATTCCATAGAAACTTGTGGCAGACTTGGAGTGAAAAACAATTTTAGGCATAATCAAAGAAGAAAGAAAATTGGCAAAGATCACATCAAAGGAAGCAGAGTAAAGAAAGAAAAAAGGGAGAGGAGGACAAAGGCAATGAAGTCTCTGCGGTGTATATGACCTGTGGCAGCACGGCCCTTCTAAATAAATCACAGGTTATTCAGCAGATCAAAAGCAAACACGTAACAATTTAATAGAGGCATTTTTATTATGTAAGGTACAGTTTGAAGCAAATCTTACCCTGATTGGGATAATGTGGCTCGGACAATGGACCACTGGAAGACTAGAGTCCATAAGCATTTGTCTCAGGAGCTTGACATTCCTCTGGTGTTGACGACGTAGAGCTTGCCCTTCTTCACTCTTTAGAACTCTCACAGATTCCATTGCACCAGAAAGAAGCATGGGTGGTAAAGAGGTTGTAAAAATAAAACCAGCCGCATAAGATCGAACAGTGTCTATTAAGGCATTTGTACTAGCAATGTAACCGCCAACACAGCCAAACGCTTTTCCTTTAAAAGGAGGAAAAATAAAAAGATGTCACAGGTTTGTACATTTAGATTCAAGGAAAGAACACCAGATGTTTGCAAAAATATTGCATTCCAGTGGTAAAATCATCAAGAATATTGGCCGAATGCTTTCTTTAATTTAGGTCAAGTGCCCCATTAGCATTTTCACACTGGCCATTTTTTTTCCAGCAAATTTTCAGTGACTTTTCTGAAAGAATTTATGTAAAAGTGAGTTTTACAGAGAAGCTATTGTGGCCTCTGTCACTGTCATACTAAGGAATGAAAACACATTTTTTCTGAAACTATAACTGGTCATGATACCACTTTAATAAAGAAGTAACATTAAAGTCATGCTGCTTCTATAAAATATAAATGAAATGGATTGAAAAATTCAAGCAAAGTCTTCCTTTAGCTTTTATTTATTTATATTTCAGGGTGGTTGACCTTTGTTTTTTGCAATTTACTCATTCACTTTCGATGAGTTAATATCTATCTACATCTGTGTTCTCTTGTATTATCATGAAAGTAAAGTCTTGTACCGAGTGTTCCCGAAATGATATCCATTTTATTCATTACTCCATCACGATCTCCAATTCCTCCGCCCCTTGCACCATATAATCCCACAGCATGCACTTCATCAACAAAAGTAATTGCGCCATATTCATGGGCCACGTCACACATTTCTTCCAAAGGACAGACCGCACCTGTAACCAAAATCCATAAAATCTTAATAAAGAAATTCAAAAGTGTCCTTGTGATAGTTTACAGAATGTTTTGATTAGTCATTTTGACAAATCCTCAGCTTCTTCATTCATGATTTGTATGACAGATGTATCTATATTGCTCTACAAACAGTTTTATTAACCTTTACAAAATGACAGATAAGTATGAAAAGAAAGTAACACTCAAGATAGTAACAAGTCTTACCATCCATGGAATGAACAGTTTCAAAAGCTACTATCTTTGGAGTGGATGGATCAGAGTTTTTAAGAAGTTCCCGAAGATGGGCAACATCATTGTGACGAAAGACATATTTGGGTACTCGGCTGTTGCGTATGCCTTGTATCATGGAAGCATGGTTTCCGCCATCTGAATAAATCTCACAGCCTACATGTGGAAGAAAAGCACAGCTCATATGTAGGGCATTATAACAGTATTCATGGGCATGTGTTAATAATAAGAAGAAGAAATCAAATTTCTGGTGGTTTTTGTAAGAACTGATCACTCCTTCACTCAGGAAAAGAACTAAACCATTACTGATATGCTGAAAGTACAGGGTCTGCCAGCATAAATGTCAGTACTTTGGGCTGTAGTGCTATATTATAGAACTGCTGGTGCTAGTATTTTTTGGCTGCCATATTGGATCCTTAGTAATATGCTAATAAATCCTGACACATCATCACGCATATCGTTTGACTGGTTACGGAATATCACATGGTACATTAAACTGTGAATATTAATGAGGCATATGCTCATTGATGGTTTTTACACATGCTCTGCTGAAGCCAGTGCCTGAGACATCAGCTTTCTCTGTGGGGGCAAGGAGCTGAAATGCAACAAAGTCTTCCATGTATTGTGAAATATTGTATGCACAAGAAGCAGAAAAAAATTGTAGGTGGTTTGGAAGGGAAAGATTTATTGTGTTGCTGTCATGTAGACTAAATGAAAAATTTGATTTATTAGGAGACTTTAGTTTTTCTGTAAGGTGACCCAATATGACACCATTCCAAAAAATTAATCACCTTAAAATAAATGTCGCAATACATAGATGCACATTATTTAGATGCAAATTATCCTTAAAAATGTAATCGTGCGATGGAAAAGGTCCTTAGTTTTAAAACAGAAAAGCAATGCAGTTTTTGGGTCTATAAAATTCATCATAAATAATCTCATGTAATAATATTTACATGAACTTTACTGTAACTGCTAAATGTAAAGAAGGTAACATCATCATACTCTACTGTATGATGACAATTCCCAGCACCCAACTTGTTTTTTCATTCTTTATATCAATGTCAACTAGCAAACAATGTAACAGAGTACTGAAACAATAGAATAACTAGGATGCATTACTTCTGAGCAGCTAAATATCTAGAAACAAAACATTTTGTATTACTGCAGAACAGATTAATACTCATTACCATCCATATTGTCCCCTCACATTCAGCCTTATTTACCCTATCAGAACTCCCTCCCCCATTCCACTAAGGCATTGCAAGTCTGTACAACATTCACATGCTGCAATAAGAGGATAATGTAGTAAAACTTAGTAGTGTGCATGAAGATCCTGTTACATAACAATGTGGTTGTAGAGATCAGAAGCTGAAAAACTACCATTATGAAATTTACCATGTGTTTAAAAGGTGATCTGCGGTTATGTTCATGTAAGTTTATTTTTATCTTTTTAAAATGATTGAAAACAACAATGCAAACCTAATGTCAAACCCCTTTAAAAAAAATCTGTCATTTTCATCTGTTTTAAAATCTGCTGAATGCAACAGCTGGTGCACCCTTGAAAACAGAGAGGAAAATGCTTTACCTGAGCCAAATGGACACACCATTCACAAATAACCCCATGTGGCCCAGATTTAAATGACAAGTTGATCAAAACTAATTCTAGCTTTTGTATACAACCCATGTACCCATAAAATAAGTAATAAAAAAGGAAGCCTGTGGTTTTTTTTTTTTATAAAACACAACTTAAAAAATGTACACACATACACATAAGGTTCCTTTGCCTCCTGTATTAATGTAATAGCACGCCTTCTTAAATATCACATTTTCACCCTTTCCTACAGTACTTGCTTCCTACATGTATTTTTAATTGTCTCCTTTATTGCAATAGTTCTTCTGTTGCAGTTACTTTCTAAAAACTAGTTTTATGGTGTAGTAATTGGTGAAGCATTTAAGATAAATGGTGTAGCTTATTATTTAAACCACTACAATTGTATTTGCAAGTACCTTTTCTTCCTGTATTGTAGATATGTACCTCTATTGTATTAACTGAACTTTGTGGTCAGTTATTACAATAGTTCAATACATTTGGTTCATTTGAGAAGGCAGGAAAGTAGATCAGCAGTAGATTGGATTATTGGGCAGTGCAGAGCATTATATATGGCTAACAAACACTGATTGTGATGGGGGGGGGAGGGGAGGAATCGCTCTGAGCTGGCAGAAAGCAAGATGGAGGAAGAAATGTTGGTTGCCAATACTATGGAGGGCTATAAATAATAAAATTAAAAATACTGTATAAATTATGTTAGCGTTAGGATTTATTATAAACATTTTTTATGTTAAATGTTTGCTAACTCATGATTGACTATTTCTTAAAGGGGGATGTTTAGAAAAGACATTATCCACATAAACTTCTTACCAGGCAACATTTTAGCCAGAGTGAAAAGCGTTGAGTCGTTGGCCACAAAGCAGGAGGAGAATAACAAGGCCGCATCTTTGCCATGGAGATCAGCCAGCTCATGCTCCAAGTCAACATGAAATTTACTGGTGCCAGAGATATTTCTGGTCCCTCCAGCTCCAGCACCATGCTGTTTTAGGGTCTCCCTGTGCAAAACAATGCAAACAAACACAAGGTGTGAACAGGACTACACATTTATTCTGATATTTGATGTTCCTTCAGCTAGAAAAAAAAATTGAACATAGAATTACTACAATTTAAAAAAAAATCCATCTCAACAATATAAATAATCACTGGGCATCTCCACCCAGAACAAAGTCATATTACATAGTAACATAGTTTATAAGGCTGAAAAAAGACACAAGTCCATCCAGTTCAGCCTATTTTCCTGCAATGTTGATCCAGAGGAAGGCAAAAAACCCATGAGGCAAGAGCCAATTATCCTCATATTAGGGAAAAAATTCCTTCCCGACTCCAAATATGGCAATCAGAATAATTCCCTGGATATTAAAGCTGCATTAAGTATTAACACAATATTTTTTGTTGTCATCCTAACACAAACACACAATGTTTCAAGTGACCTAATGTGAAGATGATGTGATATTAAAAGGAGAACTATAGTCAGACGTCTTTACGTATGCAGTATTAGACTTTAATGAGAAGTGTTTCTCCCCAGTAGATGTTTCATGTGAAGCAGAATAATTTATAACAGAGCACTGATAAACTCCCGCACCAGGAAATGTGTGTGATATAACTGCTAAACACAAGAACAAAAAGCTGCCTGACTGCTATTGGTTAAGCAGTGTGCTGACCTTTTAGCCTTATTAGCCATGCTTTTTTACATTCCTGAAATGCAGGAGATTAACTTGTGAGCAGGCGTTACATTACACATTAGGCAAAAATGTCCAGGGAAGGGCACCCTTTCATGAAAAACTGGCTGGTACCTGTCAAACATACACACATTTCCTTGTGTGGGAATTTTCCATTGCCATTTTATCTGAAGCAGGAAGATTGATTACACATCTACTGGGGAGAAACGCTTCTCACTAAGGTATAGTACTGCATATATAAAGATGTAATCTGATTATAGTTCCCCTTTAAAATGGCACAAAGCACTACTGAGAGAATAGTGAGTCACTCACTGCTATAATCTATTAAAAGGAAAATGGACCAGTAGTGCAATAGGGGATTGTGGTTTACTTCTAGTTCCTTAAACAGATGAGAAATAGGAGTGTGTTATGCACACTGAACATTTGGTCTATGTACATTTAAGCACACAATTAGCAATGGTAGGCTGAGCATTCTTACCACTGCAAGATGTATGTGGTGGTAAATCGCCTATGGACACAAACCTCAAGTTGTCTGCTCTTACATATTAACTCGAGGGGGTCTTTAAATTTTTGTAATATTATTTAATGAACTAAAATATTTTGCCCAAAGCAGATATATGTAATTAGAGGTGCTGTTCTATAGCAGCCCATGAAAAGGCTAGAGGTGAATAAAGTGGTGGGAAGTGGTTCAGCAAGTAATAAAACTCAAAACAGCTTTCAACTGCACCAAGTTGGCAGGTACCTAGTTATCAGTAAAATACAATATATTTTTTTTAAATGGTGATACACAGTATACAAGTCAAACTGTGTATTTTTCCCTTTAGCTGTTTGGTGGATGCTTTTGCAGCTGGCAAATACATAGTTAATGCATACCATTGTGTCAACGCAAAGCTTATTGAGTCACAGAAAAATGTAATTAGGTAAACCCTTCCTAAGCCTCTCAGGCAACACTTCCTGCATTGGTGAGACTAAGCAAGAACATTATTGTTGATTTGTGCCATTCCTTAGTAATATCAGGGGGATAAATTCAGACAGCTAATGTATAGGTGACCGGACTGGACAGCTCACACAAACACTGTAAAAAATAATAAAGCAGCATGAGAAAAGGGGAAAGCTAGAGAATAGCCTCTAATACATTTGCATTCTGATAATCCATAAAACTTGAAGCTCTGGATAATTGTACCACACCCAGTGTGCTAATAAAACTGGGACAAGTCTCAGCACCCAGCGTAACAAATGCTTGAATCAGTTTCGGTAGAATAAATAACACAGGCTTTTTTTTGCTTTTGACAAACATAACAGAAAGAAACCGCATTGTATTTCATGAGAATTGAAATAGGAGAGGATATTGCAGAAAGTAATTGGCAAATGGTTATGAAGCAAATTCTCATTTCCAAAAGCTTGTGTAAGATTAGTTCACCTTTTGTCTGTGTTCTGTACAATGTTTCCCAGAAACACACTGGGTTAACAGCTATATCACAGTAATCCTTACACAAGTGGAGCCCAATGGGAGTAAACCCCAAGTGTTCTCAAAGTTCTGATTCTTTGCTGAAATAATCCCAGATAATCTCTAAAGTACTTCTATAGGTGCCAGTGTACATTTTGTCAAATACTATTTCCAACTGAAAATAGGTCCAGATCCTTTTTGTTGCCATAAAATGAATGGTGATAGAAGTAAATGCACTGGTGTGAAGTTAATCAGTTATCCATGATGAGATATGCCGGTATTTACTCAGAAATGTATCTGGGATAGAAGGCAACAGCCTGACATCAACTACCTTGAACTACACAATTATGATTAGAACAATGCTTACAGACCTATGTGACCTTAGGAGGGTAAGTCATTCTGTACTGGATGTTCATTAACTCATTAGGGTAAACAGAGCTAATCAAAGTCTGTGAGCAGAAGATCCACATATTACGCATGGTATTTTTACACTGGAGTGTTAGTAATAAGCAGTGAATTAAATCAAAGGCGAATAAGACATTTCTTCATTAGAGTTTTACTGTAATGTTTTTTTGCTCATTACAAAACAATGCATGGTTCCATCAGTTTAGTCATTAAGTTTGGATATTTTAATTTTGTCTCCTATCTATGGAGCAAAACAGATGGTGTATTAATACAAGGGTGGTCAAACACTTTATATAAGAGCCTTTAAATCTAAAGGTCCATTGGGTCTGTAAAGTATAGGTAGGTAGTATAGTCAAGCATAGACTGTCTTATAATGGGGTGCCCAGTGTGAAGGTGTCATGATGCATGTCACCATGTGGCGCTCGTTGAGACAATGGGTGCTGCTAGATTGGAGGTGGCCCCAGTTTGCACTGACATACTCTTCTCCTGATGTGCACCTTAGAGAGAAAATCCAAGTGCTACAGTTCACTTCTTCTATGGAGCTCATTGGGAGTAGTGTATGTATCCAGATGCACTTCTTATAAAAAGAGAACTCCTAAAGGTATGCACCCAGGTTGTGCCTGGGCACCCCATTAATGTTCCGTGAACATGCCTATGGCAGGTATATGTACACACAACTCATTTATAAATCCATATATCTCCATTTAATCCAGTCATAGCCCTAATCATGTACACACATATTTACAACTACTGCGCAGGAATAATTGCCATGCTAATCTATATAGGTATTTTTATTTTCTGGTGTTACTAGTCCTTTAATAAAATTGCACTGAGTCTTAATGCATTAAAAGCTATGACAATAAAATATGGGATATTTCCCCTTTAATACTTACATCACTGCTCCCACCACCTTTGGGTGGCGGCTCATTCCAAGATAGTCATTGCTGCACCAAACGGAGACCGTTTTCTTGCTTATTAAAGAGTCAGAATAATCATCAGCCATTGGGAACACTTGTGCACGGCGATTCACAGTTTTAAAAACACGGTACGTATGGTCATTTTTCTTCTCGTCAATTTTCTTTTCAAAAAACTTGTCATACTGAAAAGCCTGCACAGCTGCACAAGTTTAAACAAATTTAAATTGTTTATTAACATTTAATAAAGTTTTAAAAATGTAAAATAAATTGAAGAAAAAAAAAAGAATGCAACAAAATGTAAGGATTATTCAAATGTGGATTTCTTTCTAATAGCACTACAAGGGTGAATGAACAAACATGACATCAACATATACAGTATTCAAATATGTAGAAACCAGAGCAATGCTTTAAAGCAAAACTGTTTTATTTGATTCACATACTGTTCTTCAAATATTTGCACTGTACACAGAGCCCAAACAATGCTGTCTTTAAACTGCAATTTATTAACCAAGATGTTAAGTTAATGAAACCAATTAGCCCAGAAGCAGAAGTAAAAACAAAGGATTATACACATTCCTTAAAGAAAAAGAAAATGTTAGTTCCCAGATTTTGGAAGCAGGATGTGAGCAAATGTAATCATGTGGATGTAAATATTTGTATTTAAGTGTATACAATTGAATATATGTGCTACTACTTCTACACTTTACATGTTAATTTTAGTAAACTTTTATTCCGCACTCAAAAAATGTAATTAAAAAAATAAATAAAAGCAGGATGTGAGCCGGATGTAACATCGGAAAAGCCAGGATTGGGCAACACTGGGCATTTAACCAGTTAAATTAAGTCTAGCTGAACCAAATCAGATTGTTTTTTCCTGTATATAATGTACTCATTTGTTATGCTTGAGGATGCAGTCAGTACAGATATATTTTAAGGAGCATCACCATATAAAGAACTTATTTTCCTTCCTTACAACTATAAGAAAAGAGATAAGGGGATTCCTTTTACTCTTCAAATTCCACCTGCAGTACTATAACAAAACATATTAAAGAACTATAGTCAGATTACAGCATTATATATGCAGTACTATACCTTAGTGAGAAGTGTTCCCCTTTAACATTTGCCCCTCTTATCAGGTCAAGTTAAAACAGAGATGTGTATTGCTACATTTGACTGGAATCACTTACATTTGGGCATATTGTCCTGAAGAAGGTGAGAGACAAAAGTTGGTTTCTGATGCAGCACATTTTCTTGAACTTTTTCCAAAACGCCAAGCTTCTTTGTGGCTGCATCGCTTAAATCTGGGAAAGTTGGACATGAGGAAGATTGGTCAATACTATGGGGCGAAGGGTAGTTATCATACATCATTTTCAGTACCATTTTCCTTAAGTTCAAAATACAAGAGATAGATTAAAACAATATGAAAATGAAAGTACATATTTAATAAAATGTGTTTTCTTTGTAACAGGAAACCATAATGCAACACAAAACAAATTAGGAATCAACTACAACTCCTTTGTAAAACATTAGGTGCCCCACCCATAGGTAGGATATTAAAGCTCTTTATTTACTGGAATCTCTCTATTTGCTTCTTCTGTTTTTCCTTATAACTAAAGAATTTGCGTGACATTTCGGGTATAGACACGGATGTTAAAACCTTGATTGTTTTTTTTTGAAAATTGATCAACATGACAAGGCTAGAAAAACCACACGTTGCAATAGTGCCACACACACACAAACACACACGAACAAATGGTTTCTGGGGTGGAAGACATTTTCCTAGCAGTCTCAAGAGAAAGCATGGAATACAAATCCATACGTTTCTGTATAATCTTTCTAAATCAGGGGTCTCAAACTCGCAGCCCGCGGGCTAAATGTGTCCCTCAGGATGCTAGTTTGCAGCCCCCAGTCCTGCGCTCCACCAGGCGTTTTTTTCACCGGTGGAACACTGGATCTGACACAGAGGGAGTCCTAGCTGACTCCCTCCGTGCAAAGAGGAGGGTTCCTGTGACCCGATCAGTCACAGGAGCCAATAGGAACTAGGGAGCACAACTAGGGAGCGCAACAGCACAGCTGCCGATCTCTGCCGGGGGTAAGTAAGAGTCCCC
>WMED01004178.1:0-21072 GCA_019650415.1 Pipa parva
ATCTTATCAAACCTGCTAAATCTGCAGGGGGTTGAATACTACTTGTAGGCACTGTAATGTATTTTACCTTTTAATCAAGAGGTAATCTCTAACAAAGTTAATGTCAGTGTTCGTATACATATATTATGAACCTTGATTGCAAATTTATTGTCCCTTTTAAAGAACTGCATGCTTAACAGCATTGTCAGGGAGCAGGGTAGACCTGGGTCTTTCTGTGATATGAGTTGGGACATTCATTTCCTACTACTAGTTCACTTGCCTTACACATTTGCATTTATTTATTGTAAACTCTTTCTATTGGCATTTCTGCAGTAAGTCTAAGGCCGGGGCCACACTGGCTGTTATTCAGCTGAGCTGGAAAAATAGCATCCATTGTTTCCTGTGGGATAATCCATACATGCTATTTTGTTTTGCACCATAGACAATACAATTTTAAAAACATCCAGTGCGACTCTGGCCTAAATGGTGAAATGGCAATTTGTTTTGGAATCTTAAAATGAATTACAATTTTGAACCATGCACACACATTGGCTTTGATTTTTGACATGTTGACTGGTACAATGCAAAACATTGCTCCCTAGTTCTCATCATAATGTCATCTCAAAAGCTGTTCTTATTAGAAAAAAAATAGCCGCTTTATCAGTGCCGAGACTCTTGCTGTCCAGTTCAGCAGTTGTGGCTGATTCCACTCTAGTCAGTAGTCTTTATCATCCTGTAGATGGCAATGTTTTCCTAGAAACCGCTACAGTCTATCCCCCTTCTACTTTCTTAAATAACCGTTAAACTGTGGTGAAAGTAACTGAGATTGTGCTGACTTGATGTGAACACACATCTCCTGTACTGAGCTATGATGTTAATTAGCATGGTAGTTCTGATACTACTGGAAGGAGACTTGTCTTCCTCTAGCAAACTTTACTAGGATTGTTGATTATAATCTTTTTATTTTCCAGGCGGTGATGTCAAGTGATTTTGCAGTCTCTCAGTTCAAACACCTGCGAAAGTTACTTCTCGTTCATGGTCACTGGTGCTACACAAGGCTTGCGAATATGATCCTTTATTTTTTCTACAAGAATGTGGTGTGTATGACCTTTAATTTTGCCATCTTTAAAAAACACAAAAAAAAAAGTAAAGACCATATAGATTTTTGCTATAGATTTACTCCTGAATCTTTAATATGTGCCTACCCTGGGCTAATGCTTATCACTTTGTATATATTTTATTGGCTAGTTAACCTTATTATAATATTTAGCCTGTTGTGGATAGTGGTATTGAGAGATACCATTTAACCAGTTTTCCTTATTTTTGTAAACCCTGTCTATAAAGAAAGCCCCATTTACCTATGGTCAAGCAAGTCAAGAAACTCCTGACTCTTAACTTGGCAAGGCTCAGTATCCCCCTGCAACTGCTTTGTCTCTGTAAACAAGTTCCATGTATGGGCAGTGTTGGGTTAAAGTAAAACCACACCCCCTCCTCTCCCTGGCTTCTCTCTTCACAGCCCACATCAAGAACAGTCAGTTGAACAGGTCTCATACTCATACTCAGGGTTTTTAGATGTAGAGATGGTATACTCACTCTGTATAGTGAGTGATGTCACTTGGGGCGGGGCTTATTGGTACTGAACATGAAGAGTCTGTACACAGACTGGGAGGGGGAGCAGGACAGTTTAAACAAGAAGCAAGTACTACTGATCCCAAAATCATTTCTACATTTTAATGTTTAAGTTGGCTTTCTATATGTATACATCAAATATGGTACAAATGTTTTTATCCAAACTTTTCATAATCTTTAACATTTAATGGTTCATGTTTCCATTTAAATCTTTGAGTTGCTAGGGTAAATTTATCCAGGTAGAGGCAGAGTAATACATAGCCTGTAAAGAAAAATAAGTAATAAACAAAAAATTCTAAATAAAAAATAAATACAAATAATAAAGTTATCCTCAAATTGGTTGGTTTTCTGGTGAGTGGACATTGTTTTTCTTCATCTTTATAGAATGCAAAGAGTCAATGTCAAATAATTTTAAAAACTAGCCATGAAAAGCAAAAGTTCATTTTGTCAATATCTACCCCTTGCTGAAACATTTTAATCTGAGGCAGTTAGACGGATACGTTTTAAACATGACGGTCTTTAATACGTCAATGATAAAAAAAAAAAGAGCTGTTACAAATGCTGTTTGATTTGTTTCCACAGATGTTTGTGAATCTCTTGTTCTGGTACCAGTTTTACTGCGGTTTCTCTGGAACAGCAATGACAGATTTTTGGATGCTAATTTTGTTCAACCTACTTTTCACATCCGTGCCACCCATTATCTATGGTGTTCTTGACAAAGATGTTTCCGCAGAAACACTCACAATGCTACCAGAGCTGTACAAATATGGGCAAACATCACAGGTAATATTGGAAACCTGATTCAAGGATAACTGTGAATGAGAGTGGTCTGGTGCCATATTTATTATACTGTGTAAAATTGGCTAAATGATTCATATTGCTGTTATCATTCACAAAGATGTGACCTAGCATAATTAAACCAGAAAAACACTAGTGTAGCGTACCATTCTTTTTATATAAGCTCATCATTAGGAAAAGAGATGCTGCTAATTTATAATTATTTTAAGAATTATTATATTTTATAATCCTTTTTATGCTGCTATTTGTGAGGCTAATGAACATAGGACTCTCTCTCATACAAAGGGGACAAGGTTAAACTGTGTTAACACAAACAGACACACAAACGTGATAACACACACCTCACTACACACAAAAACACACAAGCTGCCAGGGGTATTATTTGTTAGACAGTGGTGCTGTTTCGGAGAAGTCTATGGAACATGCCAGGGGTGATTTTCAGCATGGTTGACAACCCAGCTACCGTATATTTTCTAAAAAGTTATTTTGCCATTGTCCCACAGTTTTCTATAGGCAATTTAACTCGTGCAAACCACCACCTTTTAGTTGCATGAACACCTAATGCCCACATCTGGATCATGAGTGTGGTTTATGGTATACAGTTTTTCAACTTCTGGTTTACAAGCAGAAACCTGAGAACATGGAATACATGCTAGACAGGATGTATGTACACTTTTTTTTAATAGTTTCATAGAAAAAGTTAAACAAAACATTACTAAAGGCACTTAATGAGACTTCTCATATTACATACCCACATACAGTGCAGCATTGTCCCATAACACCTGCCCAGTACAATACAGCATGGTCCCAGAAGGACTGTCCAATACAGTGATATCAGAACTACCCCAGAAAACACCCAATACAGAGTAGTAGGGCCCCACATCATGGTCCAGTGTGGTGGCACAGTGGCCCCAGCTAATAGCAATGCCTTAGCATAATGCCCTGTGCAGCAATGGCCCCATCAGACAGAGACCTGACATGGCAATTATTGCATATAGGGGAAGGCGGAGTTAATTTATTATTGGAGAACTTTACTTTCCCAGCATTCCATGCTACTGCTTGAGCCAAGAAGGGGGAAGACTATTACCTGCAGCATTGCCAGGATGGTAAAGACTCTTGCATACTGCTGGTAATAGGTGTCTGGAGTTCAGGTACTTTCAAACATGGACACCATAACTTGACCCAGACTGTACCATACATTTTATTGCATTACATTACACAATATCTTGATTCTATTTTTAGACAACCAAATTAGTCATATGATGGGATTTGCAGGTGTAAAATCACTTGTATGTATTTTTTTTGGGGGAAGACTTCAATTCTTTCCTTTCACAACTTCCTCTATTGATTTTTGTTTGTCTTTTTGTGGTACTCAGTAAGCATTGTGTAACCGGGCTGGCTAGTCATTTTACTGGGCTGAACATTTTCTTTGCTGCTTCCTCTGTTCTCTTAGGATATCACGTAACTGTTCAGACTCCTGATATTTTGCTAAGGATATGTTCTATGTATGTATGTAGAAAACTGTTTTAATAAAATGAGTAAAATGACTTCTGTTGAGCGCATTACGACATTGTATTTCTATTTTCCTGGCTGAATGAGATTTCTCTATCTTTTTTTTTTTAATGATTTTCTTCTCCGGATACTGCCCACCCACCACCCACAATCACTTTTTCCTCATTTAGCTGTTCACAAGTCTGTCCAACAATTCCTTCTCATCCTCTCTGTTATTTGAAACCTGAAGGTTTATGAAATCCAACTTGGAAGTAGTCAGAGGCCAATAGATATTAATTTGCTTGCTTGCCATAATTCTGGATCCTGAAGAAATATTTACTGAAATCTCAGTGCATAAATTGTAATATGTGAATGGGCATGTGCATCCTCCTTTGTTTGCTTAGTTCAATTTGAAATGGACAATCCTTTTCATCTCCCTACTTCATATCAACTGTATATATGAACTGGAATGGCTTTAGTAGTAGTACCAAATCCATGAATGAAGTTTAATGTATTGGTAGTCATGAGAATTAGTGTCTGTCCAATTCTTTATTGTTGGTAGCTCCAGCATCATGCCAGCCCTACGCTATAGCAGTGTAATCTTTGGTATATGAAAGCAGTGCTTATACAATAGGCATTTCTGCCTGTATGTATACAAAATTAAACTGGACAGTTGATTCGGGTGATGGGTAAAGGTGAATTTAAATTTGTTGGCTGGCTGACGTTCATACAGGCTATAGTTTGCCAGGATTTAGGCCACCTTCTTCTTTCAGGATAAATTGTACTATGGGTCCAGGTGGGTTTTATTGCCTTGGTGAGTATACATTGCTGCTCTGCTCTGTCTGTAAGCACATTATTACACAGTGAAAGAATATAGTGTGAAACACTGCTGGCTTAGGGCTGATTCACACAGGTCCTAACTACTATAACTGCTACAAACTGATATGTGACTCAGTTAATTCTGATGCAACTAACAGCTGCCATTTCTTTAATCTCTCTACAGTGCTGTAAATGAAATCCAGTTGATCCCTTATTGGTCATAGGTTCTCATTATTTTTTTTTGCAAGATTGAGTTGAGTGCAAACTAGTGTCTCTACTCTGTTTCTTTAAAAGCCATTTAAATAGAATGAGATTTGGTGAAAGCGTGTTTGGGTACATTATGTATACGTTACCAAACAACTCTGTCAGCAAATGAAAGGTGTTTTCCTATCATTTTACCACTATACGATGGTATTTAACTTGAATAGAGTATACATTTATTCCCTCATATTGGTTAAATGAAATCCTTTGTTTTTCCTTAAGGCTTATCGTTCCTCCACATTTTGGATCACTATTATAGATGCCTTCTATCAAAGTTCGGCCTGCTTCTTCATCCCTTACTTTGTGAGTTACTTGCATTGCCTGTTCTACTCTTATGTTATGCTGCAGTTGTTATATAAATGTATTGCTGCTAGGAAAGTATTGTTATGTAAGGAAAGGGATCTTTATACGGGCATGATGACATGTATGTTTGCTAATTCAGCCAATACAGTTAGGTTTGATTCAACAATCGCTTAAAAGGAAAAATATTAGTATGTAAAGTTATCCAGCCTGTTGACTCCACAATCTACACTATACTATGTGACTGTGGATCAACGACTGAATGTTGACGTTATTAAAGAATTATTAGATCCAGTGATATCACAAGATCACGTGTGAAGGGGAAGAGTCCGATGATTTACATGCCATAAGACAGAGTGTTATGAGAATTTAACATTTTTTTTTATCTAGTACTAAAGTTATCTATGTGGTACCCTATGGAGGCGTCGTTGCACAGTGGCATGGTACCATATGGAGGCGTCGTTGCTCAGTGGCATGGTACCATATGGAGGCGTTGTTGCACAATGGCATGGTACCATATGGTGGCATTGTTGCATAGTGGCATGGTACTATATGGTGGCATTGTTGCACAGTGGTGTGGTACTATATGTTGGCATATTTTCATGCAGTACACTAACTAACGCACTGTTTCTCCAGGTAAAACACAGGCAACAAAACTTCTGTATCATTGTGTTAAATCTAGCCAGAGTTTTTTCACTGAGAGCAGGAACGTGATCATTGTGAAGCAGTCAGGGGATAACGTAACTGTACAGCTAGACAGCAGCTCTAGAACTCGACTGGTTTGATTACATGTGTACTTTTATTTTGCTCATTCTAACAAGTGTTCTTTATCTTGTATTCTTTTACAGGCTTTAGCTGACTCTGACCTTGGCATTTATTCCTTTGGAAACTTCCTAATAACATCAGCGCTCTTTGCGGTTTTATTACATCTCCTAATTGAGAGTAAAAGCTTGGTGAGTTCTTATTAAATGCAGAATGGGAGAGATACTGCTAACAGCCTAAATGAAATCTGGCAGGGGTCTTCTGCTGGAACAGCCTTGAGCACATTTCTTTGTGTTTTTGTTTTTCTATCTTTTATGGTTCTGGAAAGAAGGCCAAGTGAGATTTAACTAAAAGAACATTTTTATTTCTAGGTTGAGAGCAGGTCATAGTGTATTCGAATAAGGCTGATCTTTATATTAACCAGATCTTGACTGAAGGTCACATTGCATCTGTTCAAAGAATTTAGTTTAAATTTTTGTTTCTATTAACAACAAGAATAACTAAAATGATAAACAATACACCCACCCCATCCCCCGACATATATTATGTGTGAATGGTAAGGAATTAGTTAATTATTCCAGCCAATAAACAACGTAAGTAACCAGGGTTTATCAGAGAATATAAACGGTTTGGTCCAAATTTTGCACATTCAATATTAGCAGCCTCTTGTCCAATCCATGGAAATCCACACAGTTTATCCAGGCATTCTTGTGCTAGATAAGTATAGTGGTACCATTGTACTGACTCGCCTCTTTAAGAACGCCAGTGTGGGCAGTTGGGTTATCTGTATTCATGGAGGATTGATTTTGGAGCTTAAACCAGTAACTTTGCATTAATTATATAAGGTATTTGCTATTAATGGTATGAGGTAACAGGTCAAGAAAGGCAATCTTTTGGACAGGAGAGTTGGAAGAACCAAGTTTAGCTAAGAGGAATGGTAATATTGGACAATCCTTTCATCAGAAGGCATCTCCAAACTACATAGTTGTGATCAATTGCTATGACAGAGCTGATAATATATAAACCTTGTATGGGAATGTAATAGTTCAGCTGCACTAAGCTTTGTAAATTTGCTTAGTTGTCATTACACCTTTTTTCTTTAATTAAATGTCTAGGGAGCTAAATGCTGTTGTTTGTCTATAGCCCCCTGTATCTATTGTAATAGGCCTTGCAGGTCTTTAATATCTTTGGTTCTGTGTGTGTGCCTTACCAATGAGCCACTAACCTTCTAATAACTAAAATAGTGACACAACTTTGCTTTATACTATGGAGGCTTCAGTTATGTTAACAGTTGATCATATACTGTATTGGCTATTTCCTGACTTGAGCTCAGTCATATTACTAGAATGACAAGCCCACTGTAAACTAAACATGTCTGGCATAACTTTACAACAGTTCTTAAAGACGTACCATACCATGGTTCTTAACCATACTTGATATGCTGAAAGTATTGGGTTTAACAGCCTGAACTGCTATATTATGAAGCAACAAATCAGTACCTTGGGGCTATAGTGCAATTATCTCACAGCTGCCATATTGGATTCTCATTATGTAAATAAACCATGACATGTCAACCTACATACTGTTTGACTAGTTGGGGAAAGTCACATAGGGTGGAGCTGAAATGCTACAAAGGCTGCTATATACTTGTGAAGTAATGTATGCAGAAAATGCATAAATAATCAATTAGGTGGCTTGGAAGAGAAAGACTGTGGGTTTATTATGTTGCTGTAGGCATGTAGACTAAATGAACAAGTGTGGTTTATTAGAAGACTTTAGGTGTTTTTTTTAGCTACAAACAATTTTCCTGTTTTTTTAACTTTCACTTTTATTAATAAATGAATTGGCTATGCACTTTTGCATTTAATTTGAGTTCTAATATTCTGTTCTTATTATTCCCCAGACATGGATTCAATGGACAGTAATGGGTTTCAGTGTAATGGCATACTTTACCTTCTCTTTGGCATTTGGAGCAGTTTGTGTCAAGTGCAATCCACCTGCTAATCCATATTGGATAGTGCAAAACCATATGAAAGATCCTGCCTTCTATCTTGTCTGCATTTTATCAGTAGTTGTTGCACTGCTTCCTAGGTAAGTATTGGAAACCTACAGAAGATTTTCAGATATTACTGTGGTTTAAGCCCTCTTTTAATTAGTCAACCCATCTGTCAATATTTAAAGGGACAATCCTGTAAATAAAGAGCTTTCTATTTTATTTGTTAAAATGACAGGTTTAGGCTTCTTGATTTTGCAGAATAGTTATAGCAATAAAAGCTAAAACAAGCAGCTGGAGCAGAGCCTTTCAGCTAATCCTAGTCACTTCTCCCTCAGTGAAGGGCTAAGCTCACTAATGGCGCATGCCCCCCCTCCTGAAGCTAACTCACTTTCACTTGCTTTACGAAACCTAGTGAAGGCAGCTGTGAAAAAATGAAGAAAAGCAGCATAAAGTAGCTCGGAGTCAAAAGCTGCTTACTAATCTAAACATTGAATGTAATGAACAGTCTGCACAGAGTTAACAGAGGGAGGGTCTAGGATTAGCTGATAATTTCAGCCCCATGTGTTTGTTTTTTCCTTCTGTTGCTGTAATTATTCTGCAAAATAAAATAGGTAAGCCTAAACCTGTCATTTTAACAGCTGACTTAATGCTAGGTGGCCAATAGAAAGCTCTTTCTTTCCAGGCTTTAGGGTTCCGTTAAGTAACTGAATTTGGGTAGGATAGAATTCATAGTAGCCAATCAAGCATTGAAATGTTCACGTGGCTAGGCTAATGTCTGTAGCCAGAGATTTTAGGTGTTTGTTTAAAACAATGTTTGTTCTTGTATGTAATGACTACATAATAGAAGATCAAGGGGCCTGTGTTAGAAAAAGCTATATCAGATATTATCATGCTGTTGTAATACATGATGTTTTATTAGTTCACAGCATGTAACTTTGTTGCTGAATATAAAATGTGCAATTTGCAATTTATTTGTAGGTATATCTACAGGATATTCCAAGGAACAGTTTGCCCCACTCTCCAACTGAAAGCTAAGAAGCTTGACGTAATGAGCCCCGAGGATCGCTCATGCACTCTTAAGCATTGGAAGGAGGCCAGGACATTAAGGTGCCAAAGTGAAGAGGTTACTCGTATGCTGCCAGTTGATGGACCATGCCCCTCTGCAGGACATATTGATGTTTGAAAGCATGATCTTTAATTCTGGAAAAAATAAAGGACAGCAGGAGTGCACCTGTTAATTTGTCCCCATGGAAATGTGTAAATTGAACTGTGTTTTTTACATTTTTTGTAAGAGTGAACAGATGACCTTATTGTGTTGGCTTTTTACAAGGTGTTATTTTGTCCTTGGTATACAGAGCAGCCAAGGCTTTCACTCCAGTATCATTGTTTTCTACCGTTTCACTTTTTATTGCGATCAGTGCTGGGTTATGTAGTTTATTTTTATAACCAGACTGAGGAGACCTGTAGCCCATACCCATTTACCCAAACTTGTATTTACCACAAAATGTGCATGGTTTAGAAAACTTTAGGTTTCCAGTTAAATCTAATAGATACTTAATTCTTTTTATCTTTTAGACTTGAAACATTTTGCAGTGTTAAATGCCTTTATATGAATTTGTACTTGCTGATTATCAGTATTATCTGCATGTTGCTTTTTTTTTTTTAATAACGCTCCTTTGATTGGAATAGAATATTATTTCTCAACTTATCAGCAGTTATTTTTCCCTCCTGTGAATACCAAGGCAGCCAGGAATAATTACACTTCATTTATCTGGTGTTCGCAAATTCAAATTGACCCTGTGTAATTTATTATTATATAGTTTGTGTGTTTATATAACTACGCAGAGCAAGTCCTCTTCTGTGTACTTCAATTCTTAGTCAGTGGTTTTAATAGATCACAAAGTTTTGCCACTATGAACAGTGAGCAGTCACATGGAACCTATCCAATGTTTAATCCTTGCCATTCATTCTGCTTGTCATTGTTATTCCATTCATAGCAGTTATAGCCGGAGGTGCTCATGTAACTGGGGATGTTTTTTGTTGTATTTTGCCAAGAAAGACAAACCATTAAATGCTGTGCATTAGATGGCTCCACATATATTTGGCACACTTCATTTCTTGTATATGATCATGAAAAACCTGTCAATTTAGTTTGATATAGGTGACTATTAGGGATAAAGCATTACCTCATTTCCCTAGGGCCACAGAAATTTTCTTATTCCATATAATGTTCATTACGGAGTGGTTATGCTTTTGGTGCATGATGGTCAATGCAATTACGATCTCATTCCGCATTGCTAGAAATTGGTTATTTCTGCCCATTTGATTACTATTACTCTCCAGGATATGAATGCTCAGTGGATGTTCACTATATAACCATCTGACACACTTTGACATCATCTGATAAACCTTCATCAGGCATTATTAAGCTTTCACAGCCAGCAGGAGTTTAGAGACTACCCATGCTGGCCAATAAGCATTAATGTGCTGTTTGAGGTTTATGTAGCTGTGTATCTTTAAGATCTTATAAATGTATTTCAGACTTGATTTTACTTAACTAGGTAGGAATCCTTCATGCTTAGTGTTTCCCTGGGTTTCTGGGGAGGCATGTGAAGTCCCTTTCAGTTGACTGTAAGATCTTTATCATTTATTACTTACCAGAGTGTGGGCATCTAAACGCCTCAAAGTATTTTAGAATTGTGTGGGAATGTTTGGAAAAAAAAAATGAATTACTTTACTTAGGAACAAGGGAAAGAGTCACCTTTTTATATTTTCATGTTGGAGATTAATTTTGGTGGATTTGATGCCTGCCACCTCTTTCTTATCGTAGACTTTTGCAAACTTGCCTCCCTTTATGACTGAGAATCTTAAAAGGCTCTAATTTTAGAGAAGCCTAAGCACACTTCAGTAACCAGTTAACTAAAGCAGGGCGAATAAAACCATTAGATTTAATGTTTTAAAACGCAATGCAAAAAAACTAGACGTGCTGTATAACTACAAAATTAGATAGTATTATTAAATGTGTGAAAACCAAGAACTAGGTTTTTTTTTTTTTTTTTTTTTAATGAAGTAACTGGTAGCTACTCATTTTAAAATGAAGTTCATGCAAATTTATATGTAAATATAAAGAGGGGCCTGTGAGTTGTAATAAATTCCTACTGTAAACTTTCAAATGACTTTCCTTCAGTTATACATTATGCTAAAGGAAGAAATACTGTACTGTAAGTGAGTATTGTCCCTTATCTGTTCTGTCTGTGTATGGCATGAGACAATAGCTAACAATGTACCCTAGACATTTATGCCTTAACTCTGTTGTACCATTTTTTTGTAGTTTTAAAAAAAATCAACTTGTATCACAAAAATGATTCACTTCGGCTTTGGTAAAATGATTAAGCAGTGTTTGAGTTTTAGAGCTAAAGTGTCCTCCTTTAGACTACAGTTTGAGGCATGTTCACCCAGGATCACACAACCTTTTCAGTGAATGGAGTAGGCATTTTAACATGATTTTATGTGACAGATCTGGAATTTGCACACCCAGAGTTTCACAACCCTCTTCAGTGCAGACTGGGCTTCAAGCTTGACATTTATTGTCGCTGCCATAATGCTAGCATAACCTTTTTATTTGAATTCTGATGAATAAATGTAAGGGTTTGCCACTTTGTCTCATGAACGATAGAATAAAAAAAAAATTGATAGGTAGTTCCCCCCCATACACATTAGAAAAGAGATATTTACTTCCTGTATTTACAACCTTCCTGCCCTCACCAAACAGGAAGCACTAGTGATCTGCTTGGGATATCCTCAGGCATGCCTGCAATTAAAGAAGTAAAGGCTTGTTTGGTCAAGGGGTGTTTCCAAGTGGAGGGGGGGGGGGAGGGATTTACTTATCGAGCCTATCTATTCTGCTTTGTGAAGTTCTGTGATCATCTTCATTTCCTGTTCAGAATCACTGAGGTGAGCATGCTGAGGAGAAGTTTTACATCAATATTCTGCTTTTGAGCATGCTCACCTCAGTGAGTCTGATCACTCAATCACCTCTTGATCAAATGAGCCTTTACTTCTTTAAAATAATCAAGCTGAGCATACAGTGTAGAGAGAGGCACTTACTACCCTCTTCCAAATTAGCTTCTGCTGCTTGTGGGAAAAGATGATTTATGATGAGTTAGAGTTCATGTGGTTTGGTGGGAAGTAAATTGCAACATGCCCAGGGTTGATGGTTTAGAAATTTCCATTTTCTTCAGTGTCTTCCAGTATCTGAAGTTTGTATGATCAGTTTGCTGCCATATGTTATTATGAATATATCCTTTATTAATCACCAGTTCAGACGAGTTTCACTGCTAATCTGTGAATTCTACTCTACTCTGTTGCTTTCTCTGAATCTGTTCCTTACGTCAGGCCAAGGCTACACCGGGTGTTTTGCAGTAGTTTTACCGCATGCAATGAAATTGAAAAAGCACTGGGAACATGCAGCCTAATGACATTTATTCGGCAATCTAGATCTGTTTTAATGTGGTAAACCACCCCTATTTAAGACGCAATGTAGTCACCCGCTTTGTCAGTGTTATTTTGCACAATTTGTTGAATAGTGAGGCTTTACCTTAACAGTTTCTAATCCTGCCTCACACTTGTTACTTTTGGATTTATTTACATAAATTTGGGCAATTTCTTTTAGTTAGGAAAACTAAAAGTTTTTTGTTTTTTTTTTTAATAAGGACTCTGTCTTCTTCTCTGAAATCCTGAGGTAATCTTCCAGCCTCTGGCCTTTCCTAGTTTCCTTCTCCATCGGCTCACAATATGTGCAGTGAGGAAAGGGCTGTAATATGATCTCAGGATCGCCAAGGAGAAGGTTGGTAACGATTTCTTAAAGTCCCCATTGAAAAAAAAAAACCCTTTAGTTCTCCTTGAACCATTTACTGCGTTATTTTTATTGATATGAATACTTCTCTTCAGCCAATAACTAGGTCTCTAGCTGACGGACTTCAGCTAATGGCTTGACAAATGTCTCTGATTTCGTTACATGTACTTATTAATATTTATTAGATACTTTATAAAAGTTAAAAAGGCTAGTGTGTAAAAAAGTGACACAAACACTTTAATAACATTAGTAGAGATGCCCCCTCATTAAAGGGGAAATAAATGATTTAACTTAGGGGTTGTTTGTAGTTTATTTTTTTCTCTAACAGTACAACGTTTAGTAATGACTTGTTTTCCGGTAGATTTCAATACAGCTCCCCCAGAAAGTAATTCATAAATACTTGTCTGCAAAATGTATAATTCCCTGGTTGGGCTAAGGTATAATGAGGTTTTATGGAAAATTAGTCATGAATAAATGGAAAAAAATAGGTACTACAATTAACAAAGGCAACCAACAGTCTATACACTCCCTTTAACACTTTCACAGTTCCTTTATTTAATAACTGAGCGAACAATCATTTGTACAATTGCAAGATTTGATTTTCAAATTTGTTTCTATTTTTCTATTCTGTCAAGCATTGCTTTTTTACACCCAAACAGATTTAAACGGTTGTTCTGTATCTTTAATGACTTTGTTTATGCTGACATCAATCCTAATTCTTGAATCATGGAATTATCTTAGCAGAACCTTACATTCGGGTAATGTTTAGGTCTGTCCAGTAAATGTGCAGAGGTGAGCCAATTCTTCAGGAAAATGCACCTTAACTTTTAAAACAAGGGGATGCGTTTTTATAGATCTATTTTATACTCATTATGTTTATATGTTCACATAATATTCTTGTGTATAATGTATTTATTACTGAGAAATTAAAAAAAATTTTATTACCTCACTAATTATTTCATTTTTTTAATTTTGTTTTTTTAAATATTGGGCTGAAATAATCAGGGTTATTCGTCCATTAATAACCAAGTCCATACAGTGCCATCAAAGTGAGAATTTGCATTAATTCATTCAGCACTTCTCAATCTCTTATTGATTGTCTATTGTGATGTGGTGAATTTGACCCCCTACGATGGTTACAAACTTGTGTACATTTTCACATCACTTTGTGTGAGCATGCACAAGCAGTTCAAATATTTACCAGTTATCCAAGTGTTAGTTTGCCAAATTTGCTGGTTTGACTTGGTCATATCAATGTGGAAATTAAGGAGTTGATGGCAGGGCTCTGGTTTTGCATTAGACGACTGTAGACTCAATTGAGGAAGAAAGTACAGCGACCAAGTGCCAATATGAACTAGAAAGCAATGTAAAATTGACTTGTAATGTAGATGACTATCACATGGTGACAAATTTGAGTGGTGACAGTGTCCTTCTTTATAATTAGTCCTGCCTATTAATAGTATTAATATTATTTTTAACCTAAGAAAGATGGTTATATATATCCTTTAAGTTGATTCTTGGGAATCATGGGAACATTACTTGGCTTGATTGAATTCACATCACTACATATTCGCTACTGATCTACGGACTACACATTGAATAGTGTCAGTCTCTTGCGTTCTTGGCAGTAAAGCTCCCTGGGGATGGAAACGCAGACAAAGGAAGATATATCCCATCATTATGCTAGTCCATTATAGAATTATGTAGAGATAATACAATAATAGTGGTTAATTTAAGATTACCAGATCGGACAAAACATTGGGTTATAATAAATGCATAATTTAATGCATAAAAGCAGAGCTCCGTTAATTGTATTTTAATCAATAGTCACTGAATTTTTTTATTTTTTTACTGATTTAATGTTCACGCTGGTAGGTATTCTTGTAAATTCCATTTCCATGCTAATAATTAACCAAGTCTTTATGCCAAACCTCTACTGACTAATCAAATCTTACTTTTTTAAGTTGTAAAGGTACAACAGTACATTCTGTGTCCTTCTTTGAGACATAAATTTTCTAATGTCAGCTGAATTGTCTATTATCTAAGGCCAGCAGTATTGAATCTCCATTAAAAGTGACTGAACTACAGCTTTTTAGCTGGTGGTACTAATGGACATTACATTTAACACAATTTTTTGTGACTGTGTTTTATAGACCATCTTGTCTGCTTAATCTAAAATGTAAAGACGGCAGGTACATTACTTCATATTTCTCTCTAATCTCTTAGGGGACACAGGACCAAGGGGGTAAAGCTTCCTCCCACTGGATGCAGGACACTAGGAAAAAGACTCCTCCCTAGGGGCTTTACCCCTGAGCACAGGAAGGGAAACTCCAGTTTTTATTGTGTCCTTTCTCCAAGGAGGCAGTGACCGGATTCTTTGTCCAGAATTTGATATTTCAGAGACAGTCTCTGACAACCGTGGGTATGGCAGGGGACAGTAACAGTTCTGAGCCCTCCACCATCTACCCTCTACGTGGGATGATTTTGGGAACAGAATATTGATTAGTCTGCTCTAAATCCCTGTGCACACACTCTTACTCCACCATGAACAGACAGGTGGGAGAGAGTACTGAGAAAATCACTGAGCTCCTGTACTAATCAGAGCTGAAAATCACTGAGTGTACCATCAGGTACAGGCACATCACTCCCCCCTGAACAGACAGGTGAGAGAGAGTGTTGAGAGATAGTGACATACTGTAATCCAGCAGAGCTGAGATCGCCAAGTGTGCACACATATATAAGGTAAATACCTCTACGTGCTTTCCGGTATCCTCCCTCTGTCTGCCTACCTCCCCAGGGCTTATTTCTCCAACTACAATTTATTCAGTTTTTCCTCTCCTTTTACGACTTTTGTAGAAGCGCTTGTTAAAACCGCAACTTTTAGCCGAGAGTAGTTTTTGCTCCCTTTTGCCAGCAACCTACAGCAAGATCTCAAGGCAGCCATCTTGCCTGTCAGCAAGGAGCGCGGATGACTTGGAACAACACTACAACTGCAGCAAGAGTATCGAGGAGGATCAGACAAGCGCAGGGAGAGCTAATCAGGCCAGTGTACTGTTTTCTCTTGCTGGGGGTAGGCACTAGAATCACACGGGGAGCACAGGGGAGATCTCTAAAGACTCTTCTCCCCATAAAAGGGGTGGAGTACATGATTGTTTCCTACTTCCTTTATAGTGAACTGACCCCATAACGGTCCATTGGTCCAAAATATCCTATTCTTTGGTATTCATATTTGTTTCAGCTGTGGATATAGAGGCTAGTCTCTTGTTCCCAGCCATCGGGGCAAGGAAATAAAATATGGTATAGTCCGGTTCATTAGATGATGACTTTAATTATCAGAAGCAGCTGATGGTGATTCATCAGATAATGATACTATTATGGCAGAGTTCACATTGCTGAATTTTCCTATGTGTTCAAAAAAAAGCATTCAGTGCAGTACTTCCAAGTAACAGCACCTCACTATCTTACAGCTTTTCCCTCATGTCTGACTGCTATTGTTCAATTCCTATTGCTACTAATCCTGTTGCATTTTTATGTTGCATTGCATTTTATGTTGCATTTTTATGTTGCATTTTACATAGTGGAAAAAAAATTGCAGCAAGAAGTGTTTTAGTGCATATTCCGCTCTATGAAATGCTAGTGTGTCGTTGCACAACCAACAGTCATTACTTTCAATGTGACCTCTTATTTTTCTGTTCTTTTGCTGAGTAAAAACACAGCACAAAATTCACCCATGTGAACCTGGCCTAAGAGGTCTCATGATTGTGGGATCTCTGAATAATTAAAGATATTTTAGCACCTACTTGTTAACATGACAAATCCAAATATGTTGTAAAAAAAAAGAGATTAGAAAATTTTCAGTCCAAAGAGGTGAAAGGGGATGAAATCACAAGAAAAGAAAATAATGTGTACATAATCATAACGGCACGTATAAGAACAGATGCTATAGAAAGCATGACTATTACACCTAGAGGGTACAGTCTTCCTTTAATTACACTTTTGACTCTTTTGTAATGTCCTGCAAAACAGATAATTTATTATGATAGTTCTGTTGCACATTATAACTTATTATAAGCCCTTACAATCTGCTTGATTGGTGGGCCCAAGTTGCCTCAGTCTGACACTAATTGGAGGTGGGTTCTCATTCCAGGGAATAATTATGATTGCCATATTTGGAGTCTGGAAGGAATTTTTTTTTCTCCTAAGATGTAAATGATTGTAAATGATTGGCTTTTTTTTTACCTTTCTCCAGATCGACATTGCCAGATGATAGACTGAACTTGATGGACTTGTTTGTGTTTTTTAAATTTTGTTATTAGATACTATATTACTGTGTTCTTTAGGGAAGAAATATGTCTTTCGCATGAAAACTATAGTCCTCTTATAGTTAGTACAGCTGCTAAAGGCAGCCTACATTTGACCACAGTGAAGTTTCTGTGCAAACAATTCAATTTAAAGTAATGATTCCTTGAAATCTTTCAGGAAGATTCAAACATACTTTACCTCAATAAATCCTCTTTTTAAACCTATTCTATAATGCTTTCATAAAAGCTAAAGATTTCTGTTGTTATTCCATGGGCAATGACAGTGGGTCAACTGTAAGCTCCATCCTTCTACACCAATAGTCTCTTTTGTACATATGATGGTGTAATGGGATGTTTTATCTCTTAGAAATATACTACGCCCCCTGTGCTGTATGCAGAATGAGGTTACTTGACTAGGGCCCAATCTGATACCTGTTCACTGGTTCAGAGGGCATTATGTCAACTCCCCACCAGGAAACTTGACAGCCCTTTGGAGACCTACTAGTTCTAAGTAATCAAGAAGACAAGGGATTAGAAGACACCTGAGTTTAGGCAACTGGCTAGCTGTGAGTAAGGGGTAGAACCCAGAGGGAGAAAGAGGCATGGCTTCCACTCTGAGTAGATTACAAGCTTTTCTAGACCTATCTACAGAAGAATATAAAGCAACACAATATTCTGATCACAAATATGACTTTTCACATTCAAACACAAGTTATTTTGTGTTCTGAAGATAAAATGCAAGTGACACTGCTTGATCTACAATCTTTATTTTACTTTCTCTGATTTTGCAAAAATATTTTAAATACAGATATAAAAAAATAGCTACATCATTATTGTCCTACAATATGACACCGTACTTATAACCACAAGAATACACTAACTACTCCAGCCAGGGTTAGTACACAGCATTTTGTTTCTCTTATATGTGCATGTAGGAAACTGCAGTATAAAAATACATATAGAATGTTGCAAATATAACCTTTACATGGAATGTTACCATAGGGGCTGAGTCAGTAGTTTATATTCCTATGGATATGCCTGTTGCTGATAAAATGGTCACTGATGATCATTATTCAGTAGATATGAAGCATTAATGTTTTTACAGCTACTGTTTATTTGGGAATAAAAATCAGCACCAGGCATTTAAAACAGCCATTTATTTTGCTTAGACTGACAATTATTCATATTCAAATTCTGCAGCAATATGAATTGAATATGACAAAGCCTTCTAGTTTTATTAACATCTTCATCAAAATCTTCCACTATGCTGGCTTGTTTAGTCACAGTCACTTGTTTTATATGGAATCATACAGTTCCACAGAATGACGTACCTCATCATACGGAATCTTTATTAATCTACAAAGTCAACTGGTTAAACCAATACCCAAATTCTATAAATGGTTATATAGAAAAAAATATTACATATTTGACATTTCCATGATTGCAGAGAAACAACACACAAGTCAATAAAAGCACTCATTACCTTTTTGTTGGATGGGGTATGGATTCTGAACTGTTCTTGTTGATTAAAACAAGAAAACAGTAAATTCTAAGAGGCCATTCTGTCAAACCTTCCTGCTGAGTAAAGATACAAAAGCTTTCCACCATCTTTCTTTGTAAAATGGCCACATGACTTTTGTTTAATCAGCGAGTATGGGTGATAGTCACACTGCATTGTTTATCGATTGATCAGATCACTCATTGAGACTGCAGTTCATTGTCTGCCAGTGACTGCATACCTTCCTAACCAATAAAAACATGTGTAAATCTTTATCCTTATTGGTGGATTTCTGTCAAAAGCTTTATGTTGGCATGCACATCATTCCTTGTGTAGTTTGTAACTGTTTCTGAAAAAATATCTTTACAGTGCTGTACAAATGTTATACATAGTATTTTGAAATTTAGCAGGATCAGAAACAATACAGGTACCTCATATATTTAATTCTGCTGTGCTATAAAGATACTCAAAGTATCACCACTTACTTCTATCCCTTAAATACGCAGCAGCACTTGAATAAAATTTATAGTAAATAAATATTTTATACTTCCACAAACCCACAATGAATCTAAGCTACATGTCATGATTACAAGGAACACGCTGGAAATTTCTGTTGAAATGTTAATGGAAACTGCTTTTTCTGTTTATCAGAGAGAAGCATATTTGATTTCCAAAAGAAGTTATTTGATGATGTCACAGTATTCAAAGTCCTATTTGCATTTTATTAGAAGTAGATCTATCCATTTTATCAACATTTGTAGATTAACTCTAGGTTACAGAGCATTTAACCTTTGTTCTTTCAAAAACTTTTTCATTGACTGCCACAATGAAATGTTACTATAGATGATATGTTGAAGGACATTGCTACATTTTTCAGACAGGTTAACCAATTCGGCCATTTTTAACTGAACTGGTAGGTTGTCATCATCATGTAGGTTTCCTAGCCAATCAGTTTTAATAATTGGAGTTGTTCTTTTAAATACTGTATGAATCATAGCAAATGCGAAACATTTGCATCTCATTTTGTATATGATGGGTGTTCAAAAATATGCCCATTACTTTTGGAGATTCCTTTGCTGGTCAACTGATCAGATTGTATGTACATGGCAAGAATAGCTTTTGTTGGCAGGAATGATGTGCTAGATGGGTTCTATATGCAGAGAGATGTCTAACCAAACATTCACAGGATTATTGACTAAAGTCTGAATTGTCACATGAAGGTATGAATTTGCCAACTAATGATGGTTGCACACTACCCAACAGACAGATACTGTCGCAGTTGTGATTTCATTATGGGAATATTGTCATGGTTGTGACCTTACTATTGTTGCAATTACAGATTTGCTATGGGAATCCGCTGTTTGAGAATTCTACAGTCGAATTCTCACTTTAGTCAACAACCCCCTCAGTCAGTGAAACCATATGTACTTACCTCTTTGTATGAAACAGTTCATATCTTCAGATGTTTGGTAAAGGTGTCAACATAGTATGTAATTATGAAAAATGGTACAAAGTTTTTTATACTCAACCTCTGCAACCCTCAACTCCATTCCCTGTGCCAACAATGGTTGAGATCTATTTCCTGCAATTTACTAGCAAATTCATTTCATCATGAACTAAACAACCGCAGCAGCACTATACAGCTTGTAAAGGTAACTGCAAATCTGCAGTCTTCTTTTACTAGCACTAAAAGAATTTCAATGGTTGCAGACTACCCAAGTAATGTAAAAAAACAACATAAAAAGAATTCACCACTATAAAAGAATAACTTATTTTATCATCAGTTATTATGGTCCATTTCTACAGGTGTTAAGATATAGGCTTTAAGGGATAATGTTTCTCTTTACTAGTTCCTTGGTATTATGAATTGCAGCTTAACCAGTCAATTGCTTGTTACATTTGTAGTCAGGGACAGATTTTCCTATAGGCACAAGAGGCACGTGCCTATAAGTGGCTCAGTCAGAATGTGCCTCACTCCTAGTCAGGGCCATAGGCAGGGGGAATCAAGGGAACGAATTGTCTTTGTGTCTTTATATACAGTATATATATATATATATATATATATATATATATATATATATATATATATATATATATATATATATATATATATATATATATATATATATTAAAAATGAGTATTGCAGTATTTGGTGATACCGTTTTTATTGGACTAACAGTCTGATTTTTATATAAATGAGCTTTCAAGAGGTCTGTCCTCCCTTCATCAGGTTATGTTTGCTTTTAAACCATGAGTTTCTCTGTAAGAATGAATTCCACCACCAACTCCCCTCATGACAAGTATATTTATGACTGCTTCAACAGTCTGTTATCTCAGTATAATACCTTCTTGCCTGTACTTAGTATTGTTTGTAACCTGATG
>WMED01004179.1:537-14559 GCA_019650415.1 Pipa parva
GGGGGATTTACTTACCCCATCCAGCAGGCATCGAGGCTCAAAGAGGAAGCAGCTGCAGTCTGTGTAAGTGAAAGCCTGGAACATGCATTCCCGGCTTTCTATTGGCTCATGTGACCAATCGGGTCACATGAGTCAACATCATGTACCTTAGGGCGCATGACCCAACCCCCTTCTACCGGGGGAAGTGCTCCACTGGCCGTTGTGCCGGCCAGTGGAGCGCTACAGCCCCTTCACTACCAGCAGTAGGAAGTACGGCGTCTAGCAGCCAACTGACGGAGAGGCAATGCTGTACTTCCTACAATGGCTGGCTTTCAATGGGTTAATGATGTGTACTCATCTGCAATATACAAGAAACTCTGTACAATCTAATAAGGACTGAGAGGGGGGACTTCTGTTAGCTAGTACACACTACTTATACAACACCAGACCTACCATAGGTGTGTGCAGGCCATTTCATTAGGGTGTGCCCCTAAAGAAAAAAAATCTTAAGGCTAGGTTTACACTGGCATTTTTATACACAGTGTATCTTCCTGCATACTGCCATTAGGGTGTGCCCTGGTGCACCAGGTACACTCTATGCGCATGCCTATGAGACCTACTCTTGAAGCCATATAGTTCTGAGTATTTGTGAGCCTAATTCTTTCTTATATTGTCACTCTAATCCCATATAAGAGTACTACTCTATGTATCCTTTATTTTATTCTATATACTGTTGTGCTACACCTAAGAGGAGGATGACATCAAGGAGGACATCACACATATAAGATAACTTTTTTTATATAAATTTCAGTGAGTTTGCCTGAAGGTGAGTATAATACCAAAATCATATCTATACAAAGGATTGTACTATACTACACCATATTATCTCTCATACTTTGTATGTATGTGATTTACTTATAGGGGAGCACACTCATCAATTTCTAGACTGTTTTTTAATTCATGAATTGCTCAAGAAAAGTAAAAGTACATGTATTTTTAAAATAAATGATCATTTTTATAAATCTTTTAGAATTTTGTAAGCACTAGTTAAATATTTAGCAAGAATAAAGGTACTTTTCTTTTAATAAAGATGGTAGACCTTGGCAAGAACATTGCTTCATTGATTTCAAAATTCTAAAAGATTTTAAAAAATTATCATTTATTTTAATACAAGTACTTTTACTTTTCTTGAGCAATTTATGAATATCCAGAAAAGTCTAGAAACTGGTGTCTAGAAATACATTATTGGAATTGTCTTTTGGACAGAGGCAATTTTTAATGAGTGGTAAATACATGGTTATATGAAACTTCATCTGGAACACTGACTTTTCTGATCTGTTTGCAGCTCATGGAAACCTAATTTCTTTTCATTCACCAGTCCTATACTATATTGCTTGCCACTCTGGAGGCAGTCTTCCTAGACTAGAAGAGTACAGTGGCATTTAGTAGCCTTAACTAGACTGCACAGTTCTGCTGAAGTCCATGTAAAATGTTTAATCAATGCAAACAATGTAATGGCTACCAGCCATGCATACAAATGAAAACAAGCAAAGTAGAAATGCTTTTTACACAGAATAATGCAGCATGTATGCACTTTAATAAAAAAAACAAAAAAAGCACTGCTTGTAAATGGGTTATAGTAGAACCCTATATAGATAATTTCATTTAGTCATTTACCAAAAGTCAACATTGATTCTTAAATTAACAGAAAATTTTGCATGAATGAAACCTTTGTTATGAATAAAATGATTTAACTACCAGATTACTCTGAATCTACACAAGCCTGAACTAAATTCAGGAAATATTTATATGCAGATTCAGATTTGGCCATTGTCCAAATAACTGGATCACTCAGCGGGGGTCACAGAATTTACCAGTATAACTGTTTTACCATGAACGGCAATATGGGTAAAGACAGGGATTTCCAACTTGTAAGTTGTGTGTATAGTGAGTGTAGATGTGTAACAGTTAAACAACAGATAAAAAAGATGTATGCTTGGTGCGATATCTGCTCAATATCCATTTTATAAAATAAAATAAACATAAAATAAATCTCCCTACAGTCCAAAACAATGTAGGGACCTCTTTTATTAGACAGACAGAGGGTCTTGGGATTTCTTTTATGTCTGGTGGTGTGCAAGTACCAGTACATGTAAGGAGTTATTCCCATACCCTCTACTGGTATATAAATGCACACACTGTTATAAACCTTTGCTGCTACTGTGCTTTTTTCTTTCCTGTACATTTCTTGGGTTGAGCCTGATGTCACACCTGGTATACTTGGCTTAACTCCAGGGATTTTGTCAGAGTTCCCATTTTAAAACTGAATTTTGAAGGAAACTCTCTCTCTTAAATCCATCTGGGGGGAATTACATAGGCCAGCTATAAGAGCAGGTTAGTTACTGAAGGTAGCTCACTTCAGAGATGAGACATAGGCTATAGCAATGGTACATTGACCAGTGACGGGGTGTATTTGCAAGTGGCAGTACAGTTAGGATCCCAGTAGATCGTAAGGTGATGCACCCTGTAAGAGACAGATGAGTTCTCCTTAGAGAACCCTCAATTATCAACTATCCTATGCTGGTTGCTTCCCACTGACTCAGACTGTTAAAGAATTACATTGATTTCTAATTATTATGTAAACTTGCCTATTAACAGCCCTCTCTCAAGTGGCAGGGTAGAGTAGGTGGCCGCAGGGGTGCCATACAACACCCGTCAATGACTGCTCACCAGCCAGCACCCATGACAATCTGCTATTCTCCTCCTCCACTCTCAACTGCAGTTGAACTTTTATAGCAGCCATCTCTACAGTGAGTGGTGGGAGGGGGTTGAGAGATGCTAGGGAAGGGGCTCTAATAAAATCAGCTACTCTAGGAGCCATTTGTGCACAATACTGTCCTGCCTACTAGTAAACTGTGTATTTTCTGTACCTAAACTTTTCAAATGTTTAAATCTGCAAACATTTCCTCTTCATTTACTACTGTATATACTGTACACAAGGGGCTAATCACATTCTCCAAATACAAGCAGGATCCTGCCCACAGGGGTCCTGATCAAGTCCTGGGGTGTTTACTGAATGTAACTGCTGTGACTGGGGTTTGGTACTGCAGCAAGTACTGGAAATTGTAGACTGTCATGTAGCTTGACTAAAAGAATCACATATGCATTTCTCTGGTGGAATATCTAAGGAAGTTTTAGTAAAGGAGATATTTAATGTAGTTCTAATGAACAGGTATTTTTATGAAACTGAAGTATGGAGTAATTACTCTTCATGTTCTGGTCATATTCCTTTTAATGTAGAAGTAGCTGGACAATAATATATAAAGACATTAAATTAAATTACATAGTGTGCTTTCTTGGAACAGGACCACATTTCTATGATGAAGCAGACAAGCATATTATGTTCAGTTAGATTTAGATTCTGGTACATTTTACAGGAGAAAGTCAAACACAGACACATTTATAGAACTGTGTAATCTAGGAGTATCAAGTTCCATTCCTCATTCTATTTGGTATCACCAGTGAATAATCTGTATTGATATTCTTTTCACAGAAATGCAGTAATTTAGCCCATGTTCCACCTTTCTGAAAATCTTATTTGACTTTCAGGAATGGAAAAAGTTACCATTAAAAGGCAGCTGGATTGAAAAATGATATACAATAACGGTGCTCGAGAATATTTTACTATTTAAATATAGTTAACACGACAAGTAATAGAAACTGTCGTTTTGAATAAAAAATTTAAAATATACTTAAAATGTAAAAATCAAACATTCAGGCCAATTTCCCACAAGCCATTTTACCTCTAAAGTGAGTTTCCGAGGCAACAAAAATGGCTTCTACTCTGTTTCATTCACGTACCGCTCTATGGCTGTGTGACAATATTCAAAGCCTAATATCTTCTAAATCAAAGCACTAAAATTATAATCCCCTCAAGTCCAAGAATGCAAATTAAATTACTTATGAAAAGAAACAACTTCACAAAACTTTCTCAAGGTTAATTTCCAAACATTCTTGTAAATCACATGATTAACTTTTCAAATATGCAGAACCCTTTGGAACTTATACTGTGCTGTGCATATTTAAAGCCATTACTGGAGCTGGAGACAATAAATGATTTATTACATTAATATCCATTTTTGAGGTATGGCATTCTTGGTTTTTTTTCATGCTGTTTTTATGTGCACATTGAAACACTTTTGTAATGTAAAATATAAGAAAATGTTGTTTCCTCATGGTGTAATACAGGTCCCACCAGGCTTTTGTTATCAGACTGTATGACAAAACATCATCTGGGGAAAAAAACCTGTATTTGAGTCTTATATGAGAAGTGCACAGAAACAGAAATATTTCTGGTAATGAGTTAATCATATTGGATCACTAATTTTTGCGCATACTGGACACTACTCACCTCCTACTCTGCCTTGGCTAGCATAAGACACACATACAGGGGTTGGAGAATGAAACTGAAACACCTGTGGTTTAGACCACAGTAATTTATTAGTATGGTGAAGGGCCTCCTTTTGTGGCCAATACAGCATCAATTTGTCTTGGAAATGACATATACAAGTGTTTACAGTATATATAAATATTCATGATATGGGCAGCCGTGGATTTATGTTTTTTTGGATACAATCCGGGTTAGCATCCGAACATCCCTTTCAGACAGTTTCCTCTGGCGTCCACAGTTAATCCTGTTGGATGTGTTTCGTTCTTGTTGGTATGCTGACATTACCCTGGATAGCGTGTCTCTTGATACATCACAAAGACTTGCTGTCTTGGTCACAGATGCACCAGCAAGACGTGCATCAACAATTTGTCTTCTTTTGAACTCTGGTACATCACCCATAATGTTGTGTGCGTTGCAATATTTTGAGCAAAACTGTGCTCTTACCCTGCTAATTGAACCTTCACACTCTGCTCTTACTGATGCAATGTGCAATTAATGAAGATTGGCCACCAGGTTGGTCCAATTTAGCCATGAAACCTCCCACACTAAAATGACAGGTGTTTCAGTTTCATTGTCCAACCCCTGTATATACAATGAACATTTTCCTAGATGCAGGCGTTTGTATCATTAGAAAGCAAGTGTTCATTTAAACTGGGTGCAATGCAGTTAGAAATTGTAAACATTAAACCATTATAATCAAGCATTATAGTACAGATGATAAGGTGGTCCTTTCTGTAATTGATAAGAATATTAATAGTCACCAAGGAGATTCATTACTGATTAAAAGTACAAGGCAGCAATGAGTTTTTTTTTTATCAATTAATAAGATTTCTTTATTACAAGGGCAGTTCAGTTATAGGATTTGCCCATAGTATCAACTGGTTTTAAAAATATGGTGGATATTTATCTACCAAAGAAAATGCATTTGTATTTATAATTATTGAATACAATGATTAAGAGTAATTGATCCATGAAAGTATCTGGCAGTATCTGTGAATAATTAATGTGCATTTGGCTCTTTTGTGAAGGTGTAAGTCTCTGGTGTTGAAAAAAGTCTAGTTCACTCCCACGTGGTCTTCAGTGGTATCTGATCCTGGATGAAAACTTAAATCGAAGATCCCAGTTAAATAATGTTTTAAATGTGTCAGGCCTTCTTTCCCATGGGGTTCATTCATCTGCATTCATTGAGCTATGATTCTCAGTGAGCGCAACATAGCCACTATTTTCATATGCAATTATTGTGCCATAACATGTTTCAGGCATAATTGCCCTTTATCTCATTTTTTTATATGTTGCTTTGCATGTTGAACAGGACTCACAGAGGAAAGGTGTGTTTTCTAAGCAATTGGGATCTCCATTACAATTTAGCTTTAGGTTTTCTTTTTCAGACTTTGTTCCTCTAGTGCTAGTTCTCATTCTCATCCTTTACATTAGCATTTTTAACCAGTTTTCCCACAAGGGGGCCTAGAAAAAATGGTGGTGTATGCAATTGTAATTGCCATGATGGACATGTTTAGTCTTTAACCTCAAGAGCAGGGCATGTACAGCTAGACAACCTCGAATTCAGATCATCCATCTGTTTTCCTCATTTGGCAAGTCTTCACTTCTTAGGGTCTGATAATCAACTGGACAATGGTTTTAAGGAGAGTTCAGAAGAGATAAAGAATAGGAACTGAACAGTTAAGCCTCAGATTAAACACAGTTTTATTCCTCGGGGTCCATGAAAAGGACACAAGGAGATAAAAATAAAGACCAATCTAAAATGTCTTGGAATTCCACTTTACTTTGTACAATGCTGCAGAAAGTGGTTGTCAATTATTAAATTACTATAAAGTGCACTGTGCGCACCAGATTACAATAAATTTAACAGCAAATGACTATTCTTAATGATAGAATCCAATTAAATATTATATGCTGGGATCTGAAGTGGTAACAAAGATTTTAAGAGCATCCTTGAGCCATCACAATGCATTACATGACATTCACACTACAATAAATCCTTACCCCATTTTGTATTCACCAAAGCTGCAATCTGATTTATACACCATTTAGGATTTTACATATCTATGCCAGGGAAAGTACCAACTTTTTAAAGGGGGCTCCACAATGCTCATACAGCTAAGCTATTTTTCTGTATTTCCCTTTATGTTACCAGAAATAAATCCCTTAAAAGGGACAAACTATTTATCAAATTGAGTAGAAAAATATGTCACTTTCATTGGAAAGAATGCTGAAAACAAAAAATGTCACCAGCAAAATACTTAAAACTTTGACATCTAAAAATGAAAAAAAAAGTCAAATTAATTTGCTCATTCTATCAATCTTTACCATTTTTTTGTCCCCATGGATTCAGGTCATCTAAACGAATGCCAATAAATCATACAAATGAATCATACAAGCTACAATACCATCAGATGTAGACTTAACTATGTACATATAAAGGAAAACAGGCATAATTAAAATCCTGTGCTGTAATGAGAATGTGAATGATTTTATTCAAGATGAATTAGCAACAATAAAGCAAAAATAAATAACTTAAAAACAACCGGAGTTAAAATATTACAAATTAAAACACACTGGTAAATAAATTTCTATCAACAATTTGCTATGATGTAAATTTAAATTATTTAAAATAAGTATCTTTTTCAATACCAAGAACAACCAATTAGACAATTAAGACCAAATTTGTCATCATCCTGTGCATGCATGGGTAGTCTTGATATTTGTTAAAATTTGGCCACCAGGGGACCTATTCCAGCAAGAAAGTGGGGTCACTTTGGTAGACTGTCAATTGTCTTTGATCTCTCCAATCAGTCAGGGGGATAAACAACTGAACCCCAGGACCATTAAGCAGTAGGTCCAGTTGTTTACTCACTGGGGTCAACAACTAGAATGTTTGGTCTTCCTGCATTGTATTAATAGAGAACTAGTGCCCATGCTAACCATGACACAAGCCCTAAATAGGTGGCTTTATAGAACAATAGAGAGGCACATGACTAAATTTTGTTAAATCCCATGAAGGAGACAAATCCAAGATTTATCAATTGGTACATGGCCTCCATCCCTCCTCATTTGAAGGCTTGCATTGGCCTGTTACAGAAAATGCTTATAATTACTTTCTTCCCAGACAAGATGCAGAGGGTCTGGAAGTGATAATTTCCCAGTAACAAGGAAAGATTGTGAGAGTGGCTGTTGCATACATTTACAGTGACACAGTATATCTGCAGTTGCATAGTTAGCCTAGCACTCCAAGGGGGTAAAATTCAGTACAGTCCAAACTTACCCTCCGATCCTTCGCCTCTGTTCGCACAGACTGTTATGCGCTCGCTGATGCCTGCGCACAGACATCAGCGAACGCTTTAAAGAGATTCCAGTCTCGCGAGGGGACTCGAGTTGAGCCTCTTAAATCATTATGGTTACCGGTATTCCTTCTATAATTAAATGTAAAGACTTTAATCTAGAAGAAAGATCCTGAAGTTAGAGATAATCTGGCATACTACATTTCACTAGTCAGAGGAAGACTATATGTAAAACTCCCTCTGTAGGCTCCTAATCTCTCTTTTCTTAAAATAAAAGTTTCTATTTAAATAGAGTAAGAGTGCTGGAACCCAGAATGGTTATGGGATTTGGGCAGGGGGTATTAAACATTCTATGTACTACAATATAGACAGTAAACCATATTGCAAGAGTTAACAAAAGTGAAACACAATTCATGCAGAGATAAATTCATTTTAGCCGATTTAATGATATTCCAGAATGCAGAGCAGAAAAAATTAAAGAAATTATTAATGCGAATCAGCATTAAATGTTATTGCCTTTCAATGACTTGACTTGCTTTTTGTGATTCATTTAGTATTTTAATATCAGTTCTGTCTTGAACTAATTATGTTACAAACACTGAAAACCCCATTCCATGGATCCTCTCAACACAACAATCATTACATTCCTGATCTGACCCTTTCCAACTATTCATGGTTTTAAGCAGTCAGGAGACCAATTTAAACAACGTTAAAAATGCATCATTTATAGTTATGATATATTCAATCTGTACTTCCAAAGATTCTAATATTTAGCTTTAAGTGGCCTTTCTGGGACACTTCCTGTATATCTATCATCTAAAGTACCATAGAAAACAATGGGAATGGGAGAGGTCCGTTTAACAACATAGCCGCTATCAGTAAAGCCAATAACAGATGGAAAGCAAAACAATTCATAAATTCAAACTTCAAAGACAACATTTTTACGCAGGGCTGTGGAGTCGGAGTCTGGGCCCATTTTGGTGGAGTCGGAGTCATTAAAAAATGGGCCGACTCTGACTCCCAAACTATATAATAAACTAGCTTACCCGTCGCACGTTGCTGCAATATAAAAAAAAAAAAAAAAAAAAAAAAAAAGGAAATTCAAGGAAACTCGTTATGAAAAAAAAAAATCAATTTGCATTGTGTCATTTTTATTAATATTTATTTCTTTTCATCAACAAATCATTTGAAAGTGCCATTTAAATTCTATTTATTTGAGTGCTTGTGGATATACTATATTTTTGTTTTTTCCATCTGGTGCGTATACGAATAAATCAGAAGGTTTTCCGACGCATGAGTAGGCCACATACAGTTGTCCATGTGAGAAACATGGATTCTCCAAATCTAGGCCACACACTTGCAGCGATTGTCCTTGTGCTTTGTTGATGGTCATTGCAAAAGGGAGTCACACCAGAAACTACAAACGTTTGAACTGAAAGGGAATATCTGTTGGGATCATTGGAATATGTGGCAACAGTATATCTTCACCCTTGAATTTCCCATTCAGAATTGTAGCTTCGATGACATTGTTTTTCATATTTTTCTCTGAAAGTCTTGTACCGTTGCAAAGTCGTGGTGGATTGATGTTTCGAAGAAGAATGATGGGCACAGCAATTTTCAGTGTTAAAATGTGAGGTGGCATAACTAGCAAATCGAGTGAATTCAAGAATTCCGTGGGGTAATTGACAATTTCGTCTCGATTAATCACAGTATCAATGGACTTAAATGTTGTCACTTCCCCTGGTATTCCGTTTTGAATACTGAAATTGAAGGCATTGACATCGTTGTTCGTAGCTGCTAATACAGCACGTTCACTTAGCCACTGATGAATTTTAGTAATTCCGTGTGATATATTTGGAAAAACCTTTTGTAACACAACACACGCACACCGTCATAGACGCACCCACACACCCACTGACAGACATACTTACCAAAGTTTCATGGTGATTGGATGAATAATGCATTTTTTGCTAGTTACGCTCTTATGTGAAATAGGGGACGAAATGTACTATGCCAGAAACCTTCCCGGGAGTGTACATAACAACTTCCCAAAGTTTCATGCCAATCACATGAATGGTGTAGTAATGCATAAAGGACACACACACACATTCATTTTATATATAATAAATTGGTAGAGTTAGTTCATTGCAGTATATACTGAATATATTTTCATAAGAATTTGGGAAAATAATGAAATGTCCTGTAAAGGTCTGTTCTATTCCTTCTATAAGGATCTAGGCTCTTAATTGAAATGAATGTGCTGCACTTTATGTACATGCTCAGTAGTGAATCTCCTTGCTACAGATCAGAGGAAAAGGCACTGGAAGGAATGGCTGCACTCATCACAGATCTGCTAGAGAAAGCAGGATTAAAGAAGTTTGCTCACTACAATAATTAGCTTTCAATGTTTTTGTTGAAAACTGTTTTTTTTTCTACTTACTGCAGCATTTTACATATTTGCAAATTTGTATCCAATAAATATATTTTATGTTTTACCTAAATAGCTTGATTATTGTATCATAAGGATGATAAAAAGTTTAAATTAAGTTATCTCTTAAACATGCGGCATGTATGAGGGAGTAGGAGTCAGAGTTAGGGGAAATAGAGGAGTCGGGGCTTTGCTTACCGACTCCACAGCCCTGTTTTTACGAGCACCATGCTAATTTAAATAGGTTTTTTTTTTCCATTGGAGTGTTATTTGCCCTTTAAGAAGAGCTCATGCCTCATATTGCGAGAACATATATTAAAGTCTTTTGGAGACTTTGTGGGACTAATTGTTTCAAATAATATCAAGGCCACACAGGATTACAGAAAATGCCTCATTAAAATGTAATTTTTTTAATATCAAAGTTTAATAATTATTTCAATAATAATTTAATGTGAAGAAATCCTATAACCAAATTTGTCTCCTTACCCTACCTACTGTACACACATTGCAATCTAGAAATAACAGATCCCTACCTGTTTCACATAATATCTGCTGTACATGTATCATCATATAATAAAGTCTGTGTTCATTTATTATTGATGCTTTACAGGTCTTTTTTTTTTTAAAACTTTTTTTTATCAGCAGGTATATTATTTAACAAGTTTTCACAAGCAAAAAAAAAAAAAAAAAAAAAAAAAAAAAAAAAAAGATATCCCATTGGTTTCTGCAATCCTATTTTAATAAATAAATCTCACAGCTTTTATAATTCTTATTTAAGCAAAATCAGCAAAATATAACTTCCAGCATCCCTGACATCAATGGGACCATGCAAATTGATTACAATGTCAGTAACTGTAACTGACAAAATCCCTTTGTGTCTTATGCCATGAGATTTCTTCTTTTTTTTTTTTTGTTAAAAAGCAGAATTCAATATTAGTGAACCTACGTATAACATAATGAAAAGAAAATCACTTATTTTATCAAAAATAAAACGGAAAAAAATAATTTCTGCAACATTTAATTAGTGGAGAAGAAAACAGCCTGTATGAATGAAGTATTTTCCTTGAAGTTCAAGGTCATTGTCTGGCAAATTCACTCTGAATTTAAAGAAACCAAACGATAGCTTAGTACTCTTCTAATGATCAGCATACCCCTTGATTTAAAGACCCATACGATTTCTCAGCATTTGGAAAAGATGAGTGTGGAAGTCGTCGTCTGGTTGTTTCTTCACGTCTTTGTGAAACGGTTTCATCTGAATCATGAGGGAGAACGTCTTCTGGCTCCCCATCTCTCCTGCCATTTTCACCTCCAACCAAAAAAAGGCTGAAGAAATGATTGTAGTTTATAAGATTTTTTAATAGCTCTCCCATCAGAAGGACAGCCACGATTCCAATTAATAAGTAACCTGCAAAACCCACAAAGAAAATATTTGAATGTCCTATTAAAAGAGGAATATAAAAAGACATGAATTCAACATTGTAAACATTTGTTCATGCAAAGACACAGCTGGATGTAATGAGAGTGCTATCTTATTTTATGTTGTGGAAGTGAAAAAAAGATCTGTTAACATCGAGATAATTGTTTTTTTGGCATGCTAAATTCCAGCCAGACTGTATTTAACTAGAAAAGCCAATTACCTTACCTGTTGGCAGCTAGAGTTCTTTGTTCCACAATGACAAAGAAATCCAGCAGAAAGCAGGAGCTTAGGGTCCCCCTTGTCTTCTGACCCCATGCTGCTGTTACGTAAGAAAGTATGTAAGCTGCATTGAAAGGCTCAGCACAGTTTGCACATGCAGTCAGTAACTGTGCCATAGACACAGCAGAGGGATGGGATGTTGCTAAGGCCCTCTGTAGCAGCTCTGTAGTCCTACATTTCATTGTGAAAGGAAGGACTTGGACAGCACCTTGGTATTGAAAAATGGGCTATTTTAGTTATCTCACCTTTAAGTAAGACAATGTCTTAAGACAGCAAGATCAATAGGCACAAGATAGACATACACTTGTAAACATTCAGGGCTTCCTTGACTAAAGTCCAAATAGTTGCACTGAGCTATGAATTTGCATCTCTTATTGACAAAACTCTGTGAAGTAGTAAATACGTGACCAATTCGGGCAACTACAATAGTCGCGATCTTACAGAGCACTTTGCATCATTTTGCGCGAGTGTGCACAGGTACTTCTACTCCTGACAAAGCAGCGGAGTGGTGCAAAGTTGTGAATAGGACTTGGTGAACTGCTCTAAATTCACCGCAGAGAAGCAGCACCTTATTAGTACAAAAAAAAAAAAAAAAGGCATGGAGTCAAGCAAGCAGGTTGTAACAGAAGAGTAAGATAGAAGTTGAGAAACTTCAGACTGGGTAGTAGGAAGAAAGGAATTCAACAACTTAAGGGGTAGATTTATGTAGGAGTAACTCAATGTTATCTGGAGAAACTCTTATCTGTTTGTGGATACTATCTACTTTGCTTTTGAAAAATATCACAAAGTCTTGGGGGGAGTGAAGAGGGTTAGTGTATCTGAGTGGGAGGGGCATAGAAGGGTGTTGATCGTAGCGAATAAGAGAAGGGGATTTGATTTGGTTTTTGAGACACGAAAGCAGAAACTTGTATTACAGAAAATCTGCATGTGAACGAGATTTCCTCCGCAGATGTTCTGCACTAAACGTGCAGGATTTAGTGAATCCGGTTTCTGATTATTCATTCAAAAGTGACAATGCAAACTGCGACTAAGTGACAATATGACCGACCTAGGGACAAGGTGACCTAAAAATAGAATATTCACAGAATATAGTTAGAGGGACAGTGTGAGACTAACATCACTGCCCTTCACTTGTCGAATTTGCCTCACTCTGCATAAAAATTATTTACGCAGTATTAGTCCAGTTGAATAGTAAGAAAGATGAGTACTGTAGTATAATATGATGCTTTATATGGACTAGCAGTAAATAGTATAAGACAAGCTTTTGAGGGATAATCCCTCTTCCTCAGGTCGAAGCAAGTACTCAACATTAGGCATATTTGGAGATTCACATAAATTAAGCATTTCAAGGCTCTTCTGTTCGGTTTGTAAATCTGTGATTTAATTTGCACTTCATCATCTATAAGAACCAAAAACTATAACCTTGTTCCACAACATGCAGCAACAAAAAATTCTAATAGCAAAACAATGTTGATGGTGCATATTTACTGATTCATTCACAAAACCAGATCTCACCACAAACTGTTTTGAGCTGAAAAGAGTTATCTATTTTATATAAATAAGAACAGTATGTGTACTTCATAGTATGTTATTATAGGTATATTATAGGCATCATATAAAAGCAGTCTACCCTGTGTGCCCTTTGGAACAGTCCCCTCTTCTTATTTTCTTACACTTTAATAAAGGTTTTTGGTTTGTATTAACAAATAACACATGAGAAGAATAACTTAGTCTATACACAATGTGCAAGGTAGTTTGAAGGGGTTCTCCACCTTCCAATGACTTCTTGGTATTACTGGAGTTGGAACAGTGTTATCACATTTTGCCACTGTATGTTATTCCTTTATCTGGTAAAACATTAGAAAAATCAGTTCCAAGATTAGCCTCAAAGCCTGCTGCTGTGATCTCAGGTAGCTGGAATAATGGTTGACATCCTTATCAGACAGTGCAGAATCTGGAGAAATCCTTTTAAGAAAAAAATCAGTGCCCCCAAGAAGGTGGAATAAGAGATATTTCTGAGGGGGTCCCAGCCAGCTCAACAAATCATACAGTCATAGCTAGGCTTCTGAACCTGGGCCAATAAAAGCTGATGGCCTACTGGTTACTGAGCAATTTACAATGGAAACAGGATATGTAAGAAATGTTGGTAGCCCCAATTGTTATGTTGTGT